>JAWQFJ010017095.1:15000-47519 GCA_034096865.1 Theodoxus fluviatilis | reverse complement strand
CTACAGCAAAGGCATCAGACCTATGACGGTATGGCCCCGTGGGGGGGCTACCGAGTGCATTTTGAGAACGTGGCAGACATGAACGGCTGGGGAGAGAGAGAGAAAGCCGGACACCTCATCAACAGCCTGTCTGGTCAGGCATTAGGCGTCCTGGATACGTTGCCCATGGAGGACAGGGCTAATTACAGCGCCATCGCTCAGGCCCTCCACGACAGATTCCAGGACGCCAGGAATGCTGATCAGGCGAAGGCCATGCTCTGCGCGAGAAGGCGCAAGAAAGGTGAGTCTCTCCCTGAGCTAGCCGCTGACATTGAGCGGCTCGTGAGACGGGCTCACCCCGCCTGCAACCGGGACGCGGTGGATGACCTGTCCCGGGAGAAATTTCTCGAGGCCCTCGCCGATGGTGACGTGAGGCGGCAGGTGCAGCTGCTGGCTCCCACCACCCTCGCAGAGACAGTGAATACGACACTCCGCATCGAGGCCATCGCCCAGCGTGAGGACGCAGCGCCACGACTACCACAGCACCACAAGGTCAGGGCTGTGGGCAACCAAGATAGAGCCGCCAGCGATGGCGACGCTCTGCTGGCACAGTTCAGGCACCTCATGGAAGAGCTCTTGGAGAGAGCGAAAGATAACAACCCTCGTCGGGAAGGACAGCGAGGACCCATCAAGTGCTATCACTGCGACAAGGTCGGCCACATCGCGCGTCACTGTCCGCGGAAGCCAGCCTCCTACCCAAGCCGCCTCCGTGGAGAGAAGCCGCCCCCCACACAGGAAAACTAGGATGTGCCGGACTTAGGGGGCAGAGTCCGGCATTTTACCCCCCTACTGCCCCGCGCCACCGCACCTTCAAATTAAATGGTGTGCGCTGTGATCCAGGAGGGCCGTCGATAGACGTCAGCATTGACGGGTACCGGTGCAACGCGCTGGTTGATTCAGGGGCCACCGTTTCAGTCGTAAGGACCGGTCTTCGCCCCTTCCTGGAGAGGGGGGAGACGACAGTAGCCCTGACCGACGTCCGAAATGGCCCTATCCCCGTACACGGCGTGGTGGAGGCGAGACTACAGGCCGGTGAGTTCACAGCCTCTCACGTGTTCCTGATTGCTGACGTAGTGGAAGACGCCATCTTGGGAGCGGATTTCCTTCGGGACCATTCAGGGGTGATGGACTGGGGACGCGCACTCCTGACTCTTGACGGGCTGCCGATACGGTTCGAGAGTGTTGAGGAGGCGAGAGCGTCCTCACCGCGCCTCTTAAAGGTAGGAAAGCCGCAGACGGGATCGACGGAAGGTGACTTGATCGTGCCCCTCCCAGGAGTCCTGCAGACTGTCATGGATGAGGGGAGCCAGGAACTCGACGCCTCGGCCCGGACCCGACTGGGTGAAATGCTGCGCGCCCACCGGGGGGCCTTCTCGTTGGCGGAACACGACGAGGGTCGGACTGGCCTCATACGTCATACCATCGACGTGGGAACGTCGAAGCCCATCAGGCAGGCCCCCAGGCCTATTCCCCTCGCCAGCCGGGAGATAGCGCGCCAAGAGGTCCAGAGGATGCTAGAACAGGGTGTCATTGAGCCCTCAAACAGCCCTTGGTCGTCCCCGGTAGTGCTGGCGAAGAAGAAAGACGGCTCCACGAGGTTCTGCGTCGACTACCGCCGACTGAACGACGTCACCAAGAAGGATTCGCACCCCCTGCCGCGAATCGACCTGACCCTCGATGCCCTTTCGGGGGCTAGGTGGTTCAGCACCCTGGATTTGAAGAGTGGGTACTGGCAGGTAGAGGTCGAACAAGGGGACCGAGAGAAAACAGCTTTCTGCATGGACGGAGGGTTGTGGCAATTCTCAGTGATGCCTTTTGGACTGTGCAACGCACCGGCCACCTTCGAGCGTCTCATGGAGACAGTGCTCCAAGACCTCTTGCAGAAAGGCGTCCTAGTCTATCTGGATGACGTCATCGTGTATGCACCGACACTTGAACAGGAGTTCCACCTCCTAGAGGCTGTGTTTCAACGACTGGAAGAGGCCGGTCTAAAGCTGCACCCCCAGAAGTGTCGGCTATTCAAGAAGGAGGTCGTCTTTCTAGGCCACGTTGTAGGAGCCAATGGCATCCACACTGACTCAGCTAAAGTGCGCACCGTGCAGGACTGGCCTAGACCAAGGAATCTAACGGAAGTCAATAGTTTTCTGGGCTTCTGCAATTACTACCGCCGGTTCGTGCAGGGCTTCTCTGATGTCGCCTCCCCGCTGCATCAACTGAAGGGGAAGAAAGCCCAGTTCCAATGGAGCGCCGAGTGCGAGGACGCCTTCCAAGCGCTAAAGCGGTGCCTCACAGAATCGCCGGTCCTTGCCTACCCGAGGGAGGATGAGCCGTTCATACTCGACACGGACGCCAGTGACACGGGGATTGGAGCGGTACTGTCACAGGTCCAAGATGGCGAGGAGAGAGCCATAGGATACTACAGCGCCCGCCTCGACCGCCCGCAGCGTCGATACTGCGTCACACGGCGGGAGCTGTTAGCGGTCGTGAAGGCCTTCTCCCACTTTCGTCCATACCTGTATGGCCGGAGGTTCACTCTGAGGACGGACCACTCATCCCTGCAATGGCTCATGCACTTTCGAGATCCAGAGGGTCAGTGGGCACGATGGCTCCAAAGGGTTCAGGAGTACGACTTCGAGATCCTGCACCGTCCCGGCAAAAACCACGGCAATGCCGATGGACTCTCTCGTCGTCCCTGCGACTGCAAAGCCTGCCTCCGAGTGGTCAGACACGGGGAGGAACAGGCGTCCTTGGAGCCATGCTGCGAGACGGTACGACAGATCGCCGTACAGGAGACCGCGTTAGCGGACGCGCAGCGACAAGACCCTGATCTGCAGACTGTCATCCACTGGATGGAGACCAGCCCCGTACGGCCCGTTTGGAGGGAGATAACTGCCACGAGCCCCGTCATTAAGGCCTACTGGACCCAGTGGGATACCCTGCTGATGAAGAATGGAGCGCTGTACCGGAGGTGGGTAAACGAGAAGGGGGCCCACCACACCCTGCTTCCGGTCCTGCCAAAAGCAATGCAGGGAGAGGCCCTGAAGCAGCTGCACGACAGCCCGACAGCCGGGCATTTCGGACGCAGAAAGACATACCAGCGGGTCTGCGAGAGGTATTACTGGGTCGGACGGCGCACTTCGGTTGAGGACTGGTGCCGCCGCTGCGATGTTTGTGCTTCACGTGCGGGACCCCGCGGGCGTCATCACGGCCCTGCCCAGGTCTACCTGACAGGAGCACCCATGGAGAGGGTGGCGGTCGATATCCTGGGCCCCCTACCCGAGACTGAGTCGGGGAACCGGTTTGTCTTGGTCGCGATGGACTACTTCACCAAGTGGCCCGAGGCCTACCCTCTCCCCGATCAGACGGCCACGACAGTGGCCAGGGCTCTGGTAGAAGGCTTCTTCTGTCGATTCGGCATGCCCTGGGAGCTGCACTCCGACCAGGGGAGAAATTTCGAGTCGGCTGTCTTCCAGGAAACCTGTCGGCTAATGGGCATTCATAAGACTCGCACGACGCCAGCCTACCCCCAGTCCGACGGCATGGTGGAGCGATATAACCGAACCCTCATGGGGTGCCTATCGAAGTGCGTCAGCGACCACCAGAGGGATTGGGAGGACTATTTACCTTTCTCCCTGATGGCCTACCGGTCTGCAGTGCAAGAAGCGACGGGCATCTCCCCCAGTCGGCTGATGCTTGGGCGAGAGCTCAAACTCCCAGCTGACTTGGTACTGCCAAGGCCCCTGGGGGATACCCCCCGCGACATGCCTCAATACGTGATGCAGCTCCAGGATACGTTGCAGGCGGTACAGGAGTCCGCAAGGACCCACCTGCAGCAGAGCGCGGACCGGATGAAGGCTTGGTACGACCGCAAGGCAGACGACCAGACCTTCGCTGAGGGCTCGGCTGTCTGGTACTTCAACCCGCGAGTGAAGAAAGGACGCACCACCAAGTTGGCTAGGCCCTGGACGGGCCCTTACAGGGTTATGGGCCGGATTCACGAGGGGGTGTACCGCATTCAACAGCACTCTCGGGCCCGACCACGGGTGGTAAACCGGGCCAGACTGTGGGAATACCAGGGGGAACTTCCGCCCGACTGGTGGCGGTGTCCGCGCCGACAGCCTGACCCCCCCGACATCGATGAAGAGCAGCTGGAGGGAGGAGGGAGCCCTGGGTTGTCCTCGGAAGGTGAGAGCGACGATGAGACGACCCAGGAGGATGTGCAGGCGTACACCAAACGAGGGCGGCGTGTGGTACGGCCGACCCGCTTCCTGTGAGGATTTCCCGCCGACTTGTGTGGAACATACAGTGGTAGGACGACGGCGGGGCCGTGCCCGACCACGGGTGGAGGACCTCCGCCCGACTGGTAGGCGGACATCGATAAGGAGTGACTGGAGAGAGAGGGAGCCCTGGGTCGCCCTCGGAAGGTGAGAGCGACGAGGGAACGGCCCAGGTGCATGTGCGGACGCACGGAGGTGTGACGAGACCATGGCCCTGTGATCTGGGGGGGTAACGGCTACCGCAAGGAAGCCTAAACCCCTATGTCGGATCTTGCCACCAGTTTCATCTCTCTCTCTCCCCACCACGTGGACCACCAGGAAAAGCACACCAGCAGATGACTGATGAACGATTGTTACAACCACCTAACTTGTCCACATTCATTCCTGTAGTAATGTAGTTTGAAGGTGTGGGGAGACCGACGAGGACGTCTTGGTCTCGAAAGGAGGGAGCTGTGTTGCGGAAGAATGGGAAATGCCACAGAAGGTTCGGGAACTTTCCCTGTCCTTGGACTGATCAGACTGGACCGAGACTGACGGGTTTTAATGACGATGACGGAATAATAAAAAGTGACGTAAGACAGTGACGACGTGATTCTTGCGGTTGCTGTTTTTGAATAATTCTTGGTTCGGCGGTTCTTCTTGATGGATCGTTCTTGATGAGTTTGCTGTGCGTGGCGACCGAGACAGGAAAATAAAGATCTTCCCAGAAAACTTCAGACGAAGTCCTAATTCTACTTTCCTGGCGCGAGCTAGGACGGACCGCAAGATAGAGACCACCTACCCGTAACAAATACAATCAAACAAGAGAAGGCGATAAATTACCGGGATAACACGCATCAGGCTCAATCGAAAGAGGGGTAGTGGGGGATGCAGTCAGTTAAGGCGCATCTATCTTCAGTGGTCTAGAGAAAAAAGGGGGGGGGGTGTTGTAGACTGGCTTATTTTGTAGCGAGTTACGTACTCGGCTACATATAGGCCCTGTAGCGTGGAAAATAGTAACCCGTGGAAAACAGTACCCGGAAGTCATCGCAGAGTTATCTGCGAGGGACGTGCTGAGAATTCCACTCTAAAAAGAGACGGCACCCGCCACTCCGCCTGACTGACTTGGCACGCCCGGGGAGTTATGCTAAGATCCGGCCGCGTAAATATATCTGCGTTTTGTGACAAACGTCTTTCTCGGCGGTACTGTACTCCATGCACCTTAACGGTGCGCGTGATTCGGGTGTAATCTTAAGCTAAACGACGTTTATTGGCGCTGCGGAAATGATCGAAGTCGGAAACATTCGGAACGTCGTTTAGCTTAAGGATTACACCCGAATCACGCGCACCGTTAAGGTGCATGGAGTACAGTACCGCCGAGCAAGACGTTTGTCACAAAACGCAGATATATTTACGCGGCCGGATCTTAGCATAACTCCCCGGGCGTGCCAAGTCAGTCAACGGTCGCGTTTTATAAAACCAGACTACAAACAGACTACAGGGAGGTGACTCCCTTATTATTTCCGGCAGGGGAGACGGCTTTACACGGGGAAAACCTTTTTTGAACGCTACATCATGTGTTAAACTACACAAATGCACCAAAACCTCGTAAAGCAACTAATGCATCGTTTGTCGGAATATATTCCATGCGAAGAACAGGTGCAGGAGCGGTAAATTGCATAAAGCACGTCCCTCGCAGATAACTCTGCGATGACTTCCGGGTACTGTTTTCCACGGGTTACTATTTTCCACGCTACAGGCCCTGTGACAACAGTTCACAAACAATCGAGTGAGTGGGGTATGCGGCACGGGGTACAGGCAGCAACAGCGGCGGCGGGTAACGGGACAAGGGGTGGGGTGACAAAAACAGGGGGGGGGGGGGGGGCGTAGTCCGCAAGCGGGTTTCGGGACAAGGAGAGCCCAAGCTCAAAATCAGAGGTCTCCAGACCTGTAGGGCTGCAGGAACAACCGTGCATGCGTGGAAAGAGTCACGGGAGGCACGTGCCAGGTGGCGCTATGCACGGGAAAGGCATGTCACAGCACGGCCACAGGGGGTGAGTGAATCTCAAGAAGCGTGGGGGCACGGGAGTCACTAGTAGTGGCTCATGAACCCTAGGTCACGGTTCAGTCCAGCCTCGTGGGTGCCGAAAAGCTTGATGAGCTGCTGTTCGACCACACGTCTCCGTCGTGGGTCTTGCAGGTGTCCCGTGAGCACACTAACTCTCAGGTCAACCTCGGTGTGGCCTTGCCTGCTGAAGTGCTCTGCCACCGGGAGTGGAGCGTGATTCCTGATTGTGGCCCTGTGTCCGTTCATTCGCTGTCTCAGTGCCTGTCCCGTCTCACCGATGTAGGCCTACCATGCAGGCATAGGGGCACTCTTTGCGGCATCTGATCAGGTATACCAGATTGTTGGAGCCGCAGGTGTAGTGTCCCCTGATGTGGTAGGTACTCTTGTCTCGGGTGACGGTCGAGTCTGGGCAGATGATGTTGCACGTGAGACAGCGGGAGGTGTTGCAGGGTTGCACGCTTCCGGGGCTGGCAGGGCTTTGCGCAGGTTTGATATGGTGTGTTAGCTTATCAGCGCAACGTTAGGTTTTGTGTTACTTTATTTCTAAGTGCAATTTGTGTGTATCTGTTAATCCTTAAGTTTTGCGCTTCTATTTAGTTACTTTGTGATACAGGTAGATTTCGTTGCTAGGCATCGGACGTTACGTCAGATTTGGACGGGGAAAAGAAAGGTATGTACGGATACTAGGGCAGACACGTTCACATAGCCTTTCACTGACGAAGGAGCCTACTTGGCCCCGAAAGCTCTGGAATTAAAAAAAAAAAATTGTAGTTGGACAAAGGTCTCCATTACTTCTTTTCTACTCATAAACATCATTTTGGGACTGGAACGGGCTTTAATTATATTCATGCAGAGTACACTTAAACGTACATAAACGATGTCTGTGGCAAAGAAAACACTTTCTTAGCGTCTAGCAACATAACATATGCGGTGCAGAAGATTTACGTCACTTTTAACAAGTGAAGCGCTGCACTAAATCTGTAGGCGTTCACGAGAGGCAAAGAGCGCTCAACTGCCAACATGAAGCGCTCATGCAGCGGTTTGTACTCCTGAACAAGCCTGATGCTTTGGCCAATACCAAGGCATCTCATGACTTATTTAAGGTACTATTTCTAGCAGAGAAGGGAGCAGCGAGAACAAAGGGGGGGAACAAAGGAGGGTTGGAACATTCTAGCAAGTTCCCCAACTATTAACAATTAAAGGCTTCACAACACATAATAGGGTGAAAATGTCACGTGACGTCATTCCAGCTGCCTCCAGATGGTTGATGGGATTCTGGTTGGTGAGACAAGAGTCCCCGGCCGAACCTGTTAAAAGGTGTTCAGTTCAGTTCAGTTCAGTTCAGTCTCTTAACCCTGAGATGGGTTGTTGAGGCACCACTGATGACTTTCGGACAATCTTCCTCCATCGATCTCTATCCTCTGTGGCTCGCTGTGAGTCAGCAAAGGTCAAGCCTGTCCACTCTTTGATGTTGTCTTCCCACCTCTTTCTCTGCCTGCCTCTCCTTCTCCCACCTGGTACGGTACCTTGCAGGATGGTCTTGGCCAGCCCACTGCCTCTTGACACGTGACCGTACCACTTCAGCTTTCTGCTTTTCACGATTGAGAGCAGGTCTTCGTACTGTCCAAATGCTCTCCTGATCCTGTTGCTGACTTCCTCATTCGTGACATGGTCTTTATATGAGATGTTCAGAATCTTGCGGTAGCATCTCATTTCCAGGGCTTGTATCCGTCTCTGTAGTTCAGATGTGAGTGTCCAGGACTCGCATGCATACAAGAATACGGAGATGGCCAGCGTGCGCATGAGCCTGATCTTCGACGCGAGAGTGATATTTCTGTCACGCCATATTGGCTTCAACTTTGCCAATGCTGCTGTTGTTTGTGCTATCCTGGACAGTATCTCTGGTTTGGACCCTTCATCAGTCACAATAGATCCCAGGTATTTGAAGTTGTTCACAGCTTCCAGTTTTTGGCCCTTCACTTTGATTTCCATTTTGAAGCCCCGAGGGTTGTTCGTCATCACCTTGGTCTTCTCGGCGCTGATCTCCATGCCATATGCCTGTGAGGTCTTGTCCAGGTGCTCGACAAGACTAGTCAGCTCCTCTTCACTTCCTGCTAATCCATCAATGTCATCAGCAAAACGTAAGTTGATGATCTTTCTGCCACAGATGTTGATTGATCCTTCGTGGTCTGCTAGGGCATCAGTCATTATCCTTTCGAGGAAGAGGTTGAAGAGTGTGGGGGAGGGTAGACTCCGACCGTTGTCCTGAACCGTACCATTGGTCGCTCTGTCATTGAGATGTTCGACGACTTTGATGATCTTGGAGCTGATGTTGTAGCTTCTCATTGTGGCCCACATGCCAGATTCTGTCAAATGCTTTCTTAAAGTCTATAAAGACATGGTACAGATCTTGTTGGTGTTGTAGATGTTTCTCACACAGGACTCTCAGATTGAAGATCTGTTCGGTGGTGCTCCTACCTGGTCTGAAACCTGCCTGCTCTTCAGCAATGATTTTCTCTGCCTGAGGTTTTAATCTGTTCAGCAGTACTTTCACAATGACCTTGCTGGGATGGCTGATGAGGCTGATTGTGCGGTAGTTCTGGCACATTTGCAGCTTTCCTTTCTTGGGCAATGTAATCACTAAAAGGTGTATAAACTATAATAAAGCGGGACGACGTGAGAGTGGAAGACAAAAATAAACGATGAGAACCCAAAAATATATGAGTGCGAACAGATTAAAACCTCAGGCAGAGAAAATCATTGCTGAAGAGCAGGCAGGTTTCAGACCAGGTAGGAGCACCACCGAACAGATCTTCAATCTGAGAGTCCTGTGTGAGAAACATCTACAACACCAACAAGATCTGTACCATGTCTTTATAGACTTTAAGAAAGCATTTGACAGAATCTGGCATGTGGGCCACAATGAGAAGCTACAACATCAGCTCCAAGATCATCAAAGTCGTCGAACATCTCAATGACAGAGCGACCAATGGTACGGTTCAGAACAACGGTCGCAGTCTACCCTCCAACTCTTCAACCTCTTCCTCGAAAAGGAGTGATTGAGTCCCCTACGGGATTATGGCCTAGAATGAGGTGTACTCCAGAAAGTACACATGGCATGTGAGATAATTATTGTTCTAGGAGAAAATTACGCGATGAAGAGACGAGTGAGAGCGCAGAAACAGCGATTTTGTTCTCATGGGATCGAGCCCCGAGAGTGGATCGAGCGTAATGCTGATAAGGGATTATCCCTCCAGGTGTACTGGAGGTCCTACAGACTTTATCCCTCCAGGTGTACTGGAGGTCCTACAGACTTTATCCCTCCAGGTGTACTGGAGGTCCTGCAGACTTTATCCCTCCAGGTGTACTGGAGGTCCTGCAGACTTTATCCCTCCAGGTTTACTGGAGGTCCTACAGACTTTATCCCTCCAGGTTTACTGGAGGTCCTACAGACTTTATCCCTCCAGGTTTACTGGAGGTCCTACAGACTTTATCCCTCCAGGTGTACTGGAGGTCCTACAGACTTTATCCCTCCAGGTGTACTGGAGGTCCTACAGACTTTATCCCTCCAGGTGTACTGGAGCTCCTACAGACTTTATCCCTCCAGGTGTACTGGAGGTCCTACAGACTTTATCCCTCCAGGTGTACTGGAGGTCCTACAGACTTTATCCCTCCAGGCGTACTGGAGGTCCTACAGACTTTATCCCTCCAGGTTTACTGGAGGTCCTACAGACTTTATCCCTCCAGGTGTACTGGAGGTCCTACAGACTTTATCCCTCCAGGTTTACTGGAGGTCCTGCAGACTTTATCCCTCCAGGTGTACTGGAGGTCCTACAGACTTTATCCCTCCAGGTGTACTGGAGGTCCTACAGACTTTATCCCTCCAGGTGTACTGGAGGTCCTACAGACTTTATCCCTCCAGGTTTACTGGAGGTCCTACAGACTTTATCCCTCCAGGTGTACTGGAGGTCCTACAGACTTTATCCCTCCAGGTGTACTGGAGGTCCTACAGACTTTATCCCTCCAGGTGTACTGGAGGTCCTACAGACTGTATCCCTCCAGATGTACTGGAGGTCCTACAGACTTTATCCCTCCAGGTTTACTGGAGGTCCCACAGACTTTATCCCTCCAGGTTTACTGGAGGTCCTACAGACTTTATCCCTCCAGGTTTACTGGAGGTCCTACAGACTTTATCCCTCCAGGTGTCCTGGAGGTCCTACAGACTTTATCCCTCCAGGTTTACTGGAGGTCCTACAGACTTTATCCCTCCAGGTTTACTGGAGGTCCTACAGACTTTATCCCTCCAGGTGTACTGGAGGTCCTACAGACTTTATCCCTCCAGGTGTACTGGAGGTCCTACAGACTTTATCCCTCCAGGTGTACTGGAGGTCCTACAGACTTTATCCCTCCAGGTGTACTGGAGGTCCTACAGACTTTATCCCTCCAGGTGTACTGGAGGTCCTACAGACTTTATCCCTCCAGGTGTACTGGAGGTCCTACAGACTTTATCCCTCCAGGTTTACTGGAGGTCCTACAGACTTTATCCCTCCAGGTGTACTGGAGGTCCTACAGACTTTATCCCTCCAGGTGTACTGGAGGTCCTACAGACTTTATCCCTCCAGGTTTACTGGAGGTCCTACAGACTTTATCCCTCCAGGTTTACTGGAGGTCCTACAGACTTTATCCCTCCAGGTGTACTGGAGGTCCTACAGACTTTATCCCTCCAGGTGTACTGGAGGTCCTACAGACTTTATCCCTCCAGGTGTACTGGAGGTCCTACAGACTTTATCCCTCCAGGTGTACTGGAGGTCCCACAGACTTTATCCCTCCAGGTGTACTGGAGGTCCTACAGACTTTATCCCTCCAGGTGTACTGGAGGTCCTACAGACTTTATCCCTCCAGGTGTACTGGAGGTCCCACAGACTTTATCCCTCCAGGTGTACTGGAGGTCCTACAGACTTTATCCCTCCAGGTTTACTGGAGGTCCTACAGACTTTATCCCTCCAGGTGTACTGGAGGTCCTACAGACTTTATCCCTCCAGGTGTACTGGAGGTCCTACAGACTTTATCCCTCCAGGTTTACTGGAGGTCCTACAGACTTTATCCCTCCAGGTTTACTGGAGGTCCTACAGACTTTATCCCTCCAGGTTTACTGGAGGTCCTACAGACTTTATCCCTCCAGGTGTACTGGAGGTCCTACAGACTTTATCTCTCCAGGTTTACTGGAGGTCCTACAGACTTTATCCCTCCAGGTTTACTGGAGGTCCTACAGACTTTATCCCTCCAGGTTTACTGGAGGTCCTACAGACTTTATCCCTCCAGGTGTACTGGAGGTCCTACAGACTTTATCCCTCCAGGTTTACTGGAGGTCCTACAGACTTTATCCCTCCAGGTTTACTGGAGGTCCTACAGACTTTATCCCTCCAGGTTTACTGGAGGTCCTACAGACTTTATCCCTCCAGGTTTACTGGAGGTCCTACAGACTTTATCCCTCCAGGTTTACTGGAGGTCCTACAGACTTTATCCCTCCAGGTGTACTGGAGGTCCTACAGACTTTATCCCTCCAGGTTTACTGGAGGTCCTACAGACTTTATCCCTCCAGGTTTACTGGAGGTCCTACAGACTTTATCCCTCCAGGTTTACTGGAGGTCCTACAGACTTTATCCCTCCAGGTTTACTGGAGGTCCTACAGACTTTATCCCTCCAGGTTTACTGGAGGTCCTACAGACTTTATCCCTCCAGGTTTACTGGAGGTCCTACAGACTTTATCCCTCCAGGTGTACTGGAGGTCCTACAGACTTTATCCCTCCAGGTTTACTGGAGGTCCTACAGACTTTATCCCTCCAGGTTTACTGGAGGTCCTACAGACTTTAAATCTGTCTGTCTGTCTGTGTGTGTCTGTCAGTCCCGACTTAACGGCTGATATCTCAAAAACTTCTGCACGGATTTCCTTGACATTTTGCACACTTACTGGAAGTTAGGTCCGATTGAATGTATCAAATTTTCAGAATCAAGTGTATGAAAAGAAAGTGACTTTTTTACGTTTT
Organism: Theodoxus fluviatilis; assembly: GCA_034096865.1. Classification (NCBI taxonomy): domain Eukaryota; kingdom Metazoa; phylum Mollusca; class Gastropoda; order Cycloneritida; family Neritidae; genus Theodoxus; species Theodoxus fluviatilis. The sequence continues at coordinate 35,109 of JAWQFJ010017095.1, read as the reverse complement.
GGTGTTGCAACGAAAACACTACAATAGCTATAGAGTCCAGAATGCAAAATGTGTGACGTGATCATTTGACGGCGAATAACGTGACGTAATTTCGAGGAGATTTTCGAGGAGCATTAATTTCGAGAACATTGGTGAAGGAGAAAAAGGATTTCGATTTCACAACGCCTGCTACAAAAAACAAAGCCAAAACACCCCTAGCAAACGTTCTAAGCGGAATTCCACAAGGAAGTACTTTGGGTCCGGTTCTGTTTACAGTCTTCATAACCGACTTACCAGAAGAGATACAGTCATCATGCAAAGTTTTCGCCGACGACACGAAGATATATGATAAAGCAAGAAATTGTAGCCGGGTGCAGGGTGATTTGAAACGATTGGAGAGGTGGTCGGAGGTATGGAACCTATATTTTAATGTAGAAAAGTGTAAGGTAATGGACCTTGGGAAAAATAATCCATGTTTTAATTACACTATGAAAATGGGAAAAGATGACTTAAACTTAAATGTATGCAACGAGGAGAGAGACTTGGGAGTCACTTTTGACCCTAAATTGACATTCGACCCACATATTCAAGTTTCTATAAACAAGGCCAATCAGATGATTGGAGTTATCAAAAGAACCTTTATATATTTAAACAAGGACATTTTCATCCAGTTATACAAGACTATAGTTCGTCCAAGAGTTGAATATGGTAACATTATATGGTACCCGCATTTAAAAAGACAGTCAGAGGCTGTGGAGAGAGTCCAGCGCCGGGCTACCAAGTTGCTGAGAGAATGCCGGGAGATGTCCTACAGTGAGCGTTTAGAGTATTTAAATCTGCACTCACTGAGGGGAAGGAGGATTCGCGGTGATCTAATAGAGACGTATAAATTGTATAATAATCTCGTAGACGTGGAGTGGAGCGACTTTTTTGAATCACCGAGCTATACCAGTACGAGAAATGCAGATGGGAAAGTATATTTATTCAACGTAGTAATACTAACCTAAGGAAATATTGTTTCAGTAATCGTGTTGCTCACCTGTGGAATAACCTTCCGTTTCGGCTTAAGACTGCACCAACTACTAACAGCTTCAAAAACCAACTGGACAAGGATCCTACTTTTAAGTCGTTATTTAGAAGCTATAATGAGTGACATTGTCGAAATAAGAAATTGCACTATGACCCTATATAAGGCAACACATTACGATGGGACGTTTAAAAGGCTTCACGGCCTAAATCTAAGCCTCTCATACTACTACTACTACTACTTTTGCAGCAAATCATTTTATTACACATTACACCGTAAATGTATTCACAAACATGATCGGAACGATCCGAAACGTGTCGACAAACAAGCACTTTTACATGTCTCTAAGCGTTGTGATTACTTCCCCATAGTTCTAGCCGCTTGGGGCGCTGTATTTCCGAGCGTCTTGTAACTTTATATAGCAAAAGATCGGCATGAGCTATCTTTGTGTAACCTATAATCTTTGCCCTTACTACGGGTTAGGGTTAGGGTTAGGGGAGTTAGGGTTAGAGTTAGGCTTAGGGTAGAAAAGGTACGAATCGACTATATGAGGTACACAACGACTAGAGTACGTTGCGTCCAGGGTACGAAACGTTCAGGGTACGAAACGTCCTGTTTTCGATTTTTTTAATCCTTCCAGGTTTACTGAAGGTCCTCACAACTTTATTGGGGTTTTCTTAATGCCAAAACCTGGAGGTTCAGCGCCAGCGGTTTTTATTTCGCTGTGTATCGATCAGTGCGTGAATAAAGATTTAGAAAACCACCGGATTTTGTGGACTTCGACTTCCCGGAGCAAGCTAGAAGAAGAACTCCGTGCAGACAAGACTTTACGAAGGAGACGAGTCGCAACAAGTTCAAAGTGTTGAAGAAACACGCGCGCATGTGCATATAGATGCTGACGCATTAAAGAATGCCATAGCACGATTAAATTTCAGCTGCAAACTAGCATTGATCGTGGCAACATTTCAGTTTCGTTGCGGGTGACTCAGGCCGTCTCAAATTTTGAACTTTTGGCAAAAGTTTTGCTGACGATACGAACGACTGGCTGAGGCTGAGGTGTTGTCTGCACTGGGCATTCTACAAGGTTGGGCAGCGAAATTAGGTCTGGTGGTCCGTCTTGCTGTTCCCCTGAACAATAATATTATGGTGTGCCAGAAATAACAAAAGTTGGTTCAAAAAGCTCGCTTCCGAAAACGTTGTGTGTGAATGAAAATCAGAGTAACCTCCCTTGAAACACTTGCCGCGACTCTCGAAAGCGCCATTTTACTGAGCAAGCCTTCAGCGATGTGAGTACTAAAGTTTCTTCCATACTTTCACATTTGTGTCCCAACCTGAGTAATACCTTTATGCTCTTGTAGTTCCATCGCGTAATTTTCAGCTGTGGATACTGAAAGCTGTTAGAGTCCATTTACTATTTACTAAACTTTGTCTGCCACGAAGTTCACCGATGACACCACAGTGACAGTGAGATAATTGTTATAACAGGATGATGTGAGTTTGAAATTCATATCCTCACTTCGATGAAGTGTCTTATCTCTAGGGGTTTTAGCATTAATAGAAAGACAGAACCAGACAGTGCATTTTGTTTAATATTAAGTAGGATGACGTCGATCTCGTCAGTACAAACCTGAGTCGGTTCCGTGTAATCGCATCTGCGGGTTTTCCCCCTAACGCCTAACGCCCTAAGCCTAGCGAATCCAGTTGGTGAACTTTGAACCTTTTCGAATGTCTGCATTGCTAGGAAGAATGAAGAGTCTAGAAAGGAAGAATGTATGTGGCTGCAAGCGCGGCTTCTTGAATGAATTAAACTGAGCATTCGATGAAGCGACATGAATATATTTTATACGTGTCACCTACACGATACGTGTCTATCATTCTATGTCAAGGGGAGAGCACTTGTTGAATGCCTTGTGTCTTTCTTCGCGCCAGTGTCAGTGTGTGTGACGGTGAAAGTGTAGGCTCGGAGGGGAATGACATTAGTGTGAATATGTGCTGAAGAAAGGATGACTATGTGATGGTGAACAACTGACGATGTTAAGACTTAAGTACTATATGACATAGGCCTACTCTTTACTCGAGCAATGGCGACAGGACCGAAACAATTCAAGAAATTTGCTCTTCCTCTGGAGACCGCCAGCTGGTTTGCTTCTCAGGAACTAGGAAGCTTTTTAGTCTCATCTTACATGATAGCTGCAAACAGTTTTATAGCTGAACATTGACTTTGGGCCTTCAAAATAGCTTTTCCCACTGGAGGAGAGCGTCATACTCATAGCTGCACACACACACACACACACACACACACACACACACACACACACACACACACACACACACACACACACACACACACACACACACACACACACACACCCAGTGGATTGGAGGGCACTGTGGTAATGTATGGCTCCGTACTCGATACATCCTTTCTTCACCAATCTTACCTCATTTCCCTGTATTCTAAGGTTTGCGTCACCCTAAGTTTGTTGTTGTTGGTGTGTGTGTGTGTGTGTGTACGTGTGTGTGTGTGCGTGCATGCATGTGTGCGTGCATGCGTGTGTGTGTGTATGAGAGAGATATTAATGGGATGTATTACAGTGTGTATGTGACCTTTGTGTGACTTATGTACCCAGAGTTTGACAGTATGACACATACCTTAAAATGTCTTGAAAATATCATAATGGCTACAATCCTGTGTCATTAAAAAAAATTGTCCATGCGTGTAATTCTGTCTGTGCATGAATGATACTTGGTGAACATCTACGATACTCCTACCCCTCTGTATGACTGCGTTAGCTTTGGTTCAACGTCTACGACGTGCCAAAGCTAAAAACAAAAAAGTATTATCAGGAACTTCCCTTCCCTTCCAACTTATCTACAGTGACGTAACTTTTTCTTGCTATAAGTATAACATCTCTATTGATTTTTGGTTGATCAATGGCCTTACATGATCTACAAAGGCTGTTGAGATCCATGCATCCTTCATAGCTTGTAAAATAGCTTCAATACAACCTGGTCAGAATTCATGGTGCTACCATAAGGGACCCGGATGGAACTTCTGAAGTGCTGGAGTGATTCACCCATTCAGGCGTTGTTTTATTCCTGAAACATTCAGACTTACCAACAAGAAACTTGAAGAAGCAGTAGATTTCAAATTCTTTTCGTATTTCTATTTACTTAGAGACACACACAAAAGAAATCTCCTTTGTTTACAGTTTAGACTTCCTTTTCATTGAATTTTCACACATTTATAGTTATAGTCTTATGTTAAGGCCAAAGAAAATAAAAGTTGTAATTACAGTAATTTATTCCCCTTTTAGCTCATGTAAATATCTTTGTATTAATTTGTAATATACAAATCATGTATTGTTTTTCACGTCAATTATTTGTATGAACTCGATGGACAAATCAAATTCTGCTATAGCAGTAAGAACCCCTTCCCTGCCACGCCCAGAAATATTCTGGGCCTTGAACTGTCGGAGCTTCTCTAGTTCTAAGGAAACACTCTCATGAAAGGGAGGCAACTACAGGTGACTCACTTCTCTGCTCTGTTCAGGGGCGGGTTTCAAAATGCGAAGATCTCGGTAGATCTACGCAGATCTCGCCAATTGGGCAGTTTCATTCTTTGCTTGCTCGCGAGCCAATCGTAGACGAGGGTAGATTGAGCGAGGCAGTTTGAGCGGTGCCTAGCTAGTGAGATTCAAGATGGCGGACATCATGAGCATCGTGTCACTAGGAGTGACGTTTTTGGACGAGTCTTCGGTTAACTTTAACTTTCTTGGTTTACGGTAAGGTTTGAGGTTATTGTGTAAATTGAACATTTTTATTACCACTACCTATGCCCTGATAAGTGACTCCTGAGCCTAGTGCAGTCAAAGACGCTATGTACACTACCGCGCACTAGCGATTTTCCTTTACGCAAAGGGAGGTCAGAATGTAGAGTTACGTCTCTTTGCGAGAGAATTTTCAATTCGAACTTAATGCAGGATTTCTCACCGTCAACCACACATCGTGCACACAATAAAGAAAAAAATCGTAATCTACTTCAATTGTCCAGCTGAGATTGCAGCGAGGTGACAAATTAAGGCACACATGAGTCAGCGGAGAACGAATTATCGAATATTTTCAGTGTCGAAGCGTCACAAAACATAAACCCTAGTCTCGGTCGTCGCCATCTTGGATCTTCGCTCGCCGCTGGGGTAGTTTCTTTTTTAGCTAGCTCTTACTGCGAAGCAAGATCTTGCGACCAAGATCGACTACCTATTTTGAAACCCGCCCCAGTGCTCTGAAAAATAGGAACACAATGGTATGACAAACACTAGTACAGTAAAAATAAGACAAATTCCCTGGCATATGGTGTGCAATATATATGACAGGGAAGGGAATAAAGCTGTATTGTATGGTAATGAATCTAACAACATCATAATCATGGCTGTCTTTTCAGTGTGCGGACACTGAGTAAGGAAGCAGGCAAGACTGGACTTACTGGCACGGGTGGACAGCGACTGACAGGGTTACAGACGGCGCCCTACCTCGGCTGGAAGGAGCAGTGAAAGGCAGAATATTCAGACAGCACTGTGGGAGTCCTGCGGCGAAGGAAACCATGAGTGTCAGGCCAGAGGAAGCTGTGCTTGATGTGATGGATGAACAACTCTGCAACTCAAGTGAAAGCAACAACTTTGATGATGTGCCAGACCTGGTGGCGAGCTCGGAGTCTGACGATGAGAAACATGATGCCAAAAATGGAATGGACAATGATGAAGAATGTGAGTTTTAAGAAATAAGGGTCCTATTTGTAGTGTTCTGGGAGCCATCCAAGTTTTGTGTTATATCACATATATATATATATATATATATATATATATATATATATATCTTAGATTTGTGTCGTCCCCAGTAGCCACCCAAGTTTGTGTTGTCCCAGATAACCTACACGTTTTTTGTTGTCCCTGATATCTATACAAGTTTTGTGTTTGTCCCAGATAGCCTTACAGGTTTTGTGTTTGTCCCAGATAGCCTTATTAGGCCAAAAAAAAAAATTGGTGTGGTTAAGGTAACATAGCCAAAAAAAATAGGGTAGGTAGGTCGGCAATAATTTTTTTTTTTTAATAACTTTTTATTTCTCGTGGAAACCAAATTAAACCTACTCGACTTGGAAATAAGTGTGCTAACAGACAGCGGATATTCCCTTTGAACAATTTTGACTTAACTTCTCTTGGAATTATGTAAAGAAAAGCATTGACTTACCAGTGAAGATATGGCCAGACCTGGGTACCCCAAATTTTGCCTCAGCGTACTCACTGGTTCAGATATGCGTATTTTAAAAAAACTGTGCGTATTTTTTGCGCGGACCGACAATTTCAAAAATGCAGCTTTTGATTTGCAAACAAAGAGGCAATGCAAGTGAAGAGTTATCTCCCCCTTGACCGCTGCATCCTGCAGCGCGCCTGAACTGATTTTGGCCTCTTTGCTCTATGTATTTTCACTTTGGAATCATTCTCGTTTATTAACACTGCTGCAGTTTCCCGAAATCTCATATTCTACGCTCGCGATAGCTCACGCTGTGTCTACATGCCATTGGATATCTGTGCTTCGTTTGGACTAAACTAGACTTTCCACAACGTTTATTGACATCTTTGCAGCTGTATACAGTATTTGTTTGTTTTCTCGTTTTCTCCAAAGCGGATTCAGCTTATGATCGAGTGTACCCAACGCATCATGTTACAAGCGTCATAATGGAGAGAGACAAGAGAGAGAGAGAGAGAGAGAGAGAGAGAGAGAGAGAGAGAGAGAGAGAGTGACAGAGAGAGAGAGAGAGAGAGACAGAGAGAGAGAAGAGAGAGAGAGACAGAGAGAGAGACAGAGAGAGAGACACAGACAGAGACAGAGACAGAGAGAGAGAGAGCGAAGTGAAACAGAGGCGGGATGTATTCTCCCTGCAAATGTTGTTTTAAGATTACTTGACCCACTTCTTACCCCAGCATTCTGTAGCTTAACTAAACAGCCCTCTGGGAACACCATGCAGTCACAACAGTGTTGTCAACCCATATTACACAAATGTCCGATGAAGAGCTCTTGTCAAAACAAAACTCGAAGAGTGGGAGACTGCTTCCAGCCGCAGGAAAATTAAATTGTGGATCAAAACTTCACGGGGGAAAAAACAACCTTTTGATTTCACCATTGTCCTATTTTTCGATTTCACAATTGTCCTATTTTTCCACACAAGTCGTAGTAGTCGTATTTTCAATAGTTTGGCGTAAAAAATACGCCAAAATCGTATAGATAAACAGGTCTGTATGGCTGATATGAGATTGTCTGTCCTGCTAGTGTCAGTATCATGTGACCAACCATCGGTGCCCCTAACGTGAACCAGATGTAATTGAAATGCATCATGAACTTGTGCTGCATGTTGATCATCCTCATCATCTTCCTCACTCTCGGCTTGCAAAACTTCACATTTGAAATGTATCGTCTTCAGTTCAAAAACGTGTCCCCGACCTCTCCAACAGTCAAACCCCAAGCCAACTCAAACCCAACCCCAACTGCTTTGCACGTGGTCACATCAACAGAGCTGCCAAGTGCTACGATTTAGGCGTGCTTGCTACGATGCTACGATCGTCAGGGAAAAACTATGATTTTTCAAAGCCTGGAACTGAACTTTTGACCGTCACGAAGAAACACCCCTCCCCCCCCCCCCCCCCCCCCCCACACACACACACCCCGCTTTATGCTGGCGGTTCAGCGCTGAGCGTCGAACTGAACTTTTGACCGTCACGTAGAACACCCCCCCCCCCCCCCCAGCTTCACGTCGGCGGCTCATCGCTCAGGGACTTGACAGCCCAGCCCTCAACCCACAACATTGATATTAAAAAAAACTTCAACATTTTCAATAAAAAGATGTAGGGTCGGCGCCCCAGAATAGGGTAGGTCGGGTTACCGTAACCACACCATTTTTTTTTTTTGGCCTTATCAATAAGAAACAAACACACGACAAACACCAAAATCAAAGTCTTTCGGGCACACGCCCTTCTTCAGTGAACGTTACAGACAAACATAAATGATGCAACAGGTGACGTAAAAAAACTTAAGAATGACATGACGTAGGCACTCAAAACTCTCCCTCTCTCTCTCTCTCTCTCTCTCTCTCTCTCTCTCTCTCTCTCTCTCTCTCTCTCTCTCTCTCTCCCTCTCTCTCTATTTATCTCTATATCTTTAACTTTCTCTCTATAACTCTCTCTCTCTCTCTCCCCCTCTCTCTTTCTCTATCTCTCTATCTCTCTCTCTATATCTCTCTATCTCCCTTCAACTTTCTCTCTATCTCTAACTCTCTCTCTAACTCTCTCTCTAAGTGTTCATAGTTCCATCCATCTATCTCTCTCAGTCTAACACATTCAGTCCTTCAGGGTAGTTGGTGCGCAACTTGAAGCGCCAGAACTTCTCTCTCCGCTTTCTGATGTTAGCATCGTCCACATGAATCTTCTCGATAATGGTCACTCTCATGTGGGATAGGCAATGCCCAGGGGACCTGAAGTGCTTAGCCACTAGGGTGTCTAAGTCATTGCGGATGGCGTGCGTGTGTCCGTAAAACCTTCTGCGGATTGTCTGGCCAGTCTCACCCACATACTGCCTGTCGTGACACTTATCACAGTCAATGAGATAAATGACGTTGGTTGACGTGCACGACAAGCAGTCTCTGATGTGGAAAGACTGGCCAGTGATGACGCTGCGGAAGGTGGTAGTGTCCTGTAGGTAATTCTTGCACAGTACACATTTGGGGCATGGGTAGCCTTACAAATTTTGTTTTTGTCCCAGATAGCCATACAAGTTTTGTTTTTGTCCCTGATAGCCATACAGGCTGTGTTCTCACTCAGAGCTGCTAGAACTGTTATAAATGCATTCCAAGTTAACAGAAACTGGTATAAAAGAAGAACATTTTCTTATTCTGCTATTTTCTGCCTATCACCCTGTGCTAAATCTGCACGCAGATATGTTTATGCAGACTTATGTGCAGCAGAACAATTTCAACTCTCGACTTTGGTCATCTTACCTAGATGTCAGCCATCATCTTTCCACGTCACCTTTCAGTAAAAGCGGACAGATAAAGTAAGATTAAAGTAAGTTCAGCCTGTTTGTGAGACAGTTTAATGTGTGTTCACACCGAAAGTTATGTGTTTGATTGAAGAGACGTGTGTGTTGACACCGAAAGTTGTGTGTTTAATTGAAGAGACGTGTGTGTTGACACAGAAAGTGATGTGTTTAACCCTCTGCGTGCCGTCGGCGGTCATAACCGCCGAAGTAGTTACCTCCCCTCACAGCCGTCGGCGGTTATAGTCGACAAACTGATAGGCATGTTTGAATCTGGCGCTGTTTGCTATGAATCTTGGGATTGTGAGAGCTCTCTACGCATGGAGACTGCACAGAAGAGCCTCGCTTTCATAATAATAGTCGCCATATTGTTTCACTGCACGTGCGCGAATTTAGATCGAATTTTTAAGTTACTGATCGAGGTAGACACGCTGCCGCTCGATTTCGAATGCGCACGCTGGCCCAGAAATGACTCAGCTCGATCCTGATGAAGAGCGAATCTTCGAAATATTGTTCGATTCGGACTCGGAAGAAGAATTCCATGGCTTCACAGAGGAAGATTTGGTCGAGTTTGCCGCAGACAGTGACTCCGATGACGAAATCGAAGTTGAACCAGCGCAGTCTAAGATTCCGTCTGCGTGTTACCACTCTTGGTTGCTGTGGCAAACTCAACCAAATCTTCCTCTGTGAAGCCATGGAATTCTTCTTCCGAGTCAGAATCGAACAATATTTCAAAGATTCGCTCTTCATCAGAATCGAACTCAATCATTTCTGAGCCAGCGTGCGCAATTGAAATCGCGCAACAACGTGTCTACCTCGATCGGTAACTTCTAAATTCGCGCATGGACTCTCCTCAACATGTGCCCGATGAGGTATCTAAATCGGATGCTTTTTATCTCTATTTCAACTAATAAAGTCGTTGACTTGATGATCGACAAAACGAATTGCTACGCTGGTCAAGTGAGGGTGAAGAAAGGAAGCGATGCGGGAATTTATTCTCGAGTGAGTCAGTGGCAGCCTGTCACTCGACACGTTTTTTAATTTGTGTTGTCTCAGTTTATTTTTAAATCATATTGTATTGCATGGACATAAATTTCAGTGTGTCTATCAGAGAGAGCATTCAATTTTCCATCTTTCCTCCAAAAAGTTTGCCTCTATAGCAAATAATAAAATAATTGTATATTTTTAAACAGAAGAGGGGTCTCGGTTTTGGGGCACGTCCAGAAAATAACTGGCTGCAGGGAGTAAAATCCGTGAAAAATTAATGGCGTCCAGAGGGTTAATTGAAGAAACGTGTGTGTTGACACAGAAAGTTATGTGTTTAATTGAAGAAACGTGTGTGTTGACACAGAAAGTTATGTGTTTAATTGAAGAAACGTGTGTTGACAGTGGAGGTGTCGGGACGCTGGACTGTAGTGCTGGAAGAACATCGTTGCAGCATACAGTCAGCTCTGCAGTGGCTGACCTTGGGACCCATGCTTTTTGACCTTGACCTCTACCTCCCCCAAGTCTGGATACAGCGTCTATCTGACTGGGGTATCATCCCCACATCCACCAGGTTTGTCATCTGTCGTGTGTGTGTGTGTGTGTGTGTGTGTGTATGCACATGTACGTGCATGTTTGTGTGTGTGTGTGTGTGTGTGTGTGTGTGTGTCACGTGCCACCCCGATTTTTATTAATAAAAATATGTCTAGGAACCAAATTTGTCACTTATGCTACGATGCATTAGTTCAAATTAAGTGGATGGTGGAGGCTTTTCTCTAAAAAGTCTCTTTGCCACACTGCTGACATACCAACATGAATGAACAGACACTTGAAGCGGACACTGAGGCAGAAGGATTAAATTCAAACAATAGAATTTATTGATACAATCCAACATGAATAATAACCAGTGAGCAAACAACCAATATGCAAACCAATTCAATAAAAAACAGCAAACAATATATGCAAAACAGTTAAGTTAAATCCCAACCCCAAACAAATATTTCTACAATAACAATTTAGACAAACAATCTGCGCAGTACAATTACACCACAATACGAGTAACGTGAGCTTCAAATGGGGGGAAAACTACTGGCTTCAAACAAGCGCAGGTTCCCAATAAGCGCGTGACAGAAATACACAAAAAGGACAATTTACCTTCACAGGTTCAAATACAAACTCTACAAAAAAAACAGTGCGGCTCAGACAAAGGGGAAAAAACAAAGTGCTCCCGGCCAAGGGACGCTTCCACCTACATGCCTATGAAAGACCGACACCTAAGCTCCGCCCTCCCGGGTCAGAGTACAAAAGATCAACGAATCAGAGAGAACGCCATCTCTCTTTCATCCAAACTCCGCCCAACTGGGTCGGAGTGCAAGAGATCAGAGACCCGAAAGACAGCCACTCTCTCCAGATCAAAGACTCGCTCTAAAAAAGAGTCCCACCGTGGTCTCATTCATTGAAATTCAAAGACGCCAAAACTTCGCTCTAACTAAAAGGGACAGTCGTGCCCTCATACAATGAATTCCAAACTCTACTAAATTCCAAATGACAAAAATTGAAACTTTTACCATTTTGAACTCTTCTTCACAAATCCAAAACTACGCCCTTTCAGGTATAAGGATCTAAATTCTTGCCCTCTAAAAGGGATTGCTGTTTCAAGGCTATAAAAACACGTACCACCTCACGCGTTCGTCTAAATGACAAAGACCGAACAAAACATCATGTTTCCCTCCACGCCCGAAAAGCCCCGCCAGGTCCCAAAGCAAACCGTTGAGTAGTGTGCCTCTCCTCGGTGGGAAGAGAAGCGGGGTTGATCTCCGTAGACCATTGAAGAAGGGAAAGCCTCTCCTCGGCGAGAAGAGAAGCGTGGTTGATCTCAGTAGACCATGAAGAAGGGAAAGCCTCTCCTCGGCGAGAAGAGAAGCGTGGTTGATCTCCGTAGATCCATGGAAGACGGTCGGGACTTATCGCCTGCAGACGGAATAGTCCCTCCCCTGCAGTATGACTCGGCAGAGAGTCAGAAGCCGGCAAGGCAAGAGCCGCCCCCCTAAGCCTTCCCCTCGGTTCCTTGGCGTAGGTAAACTCGAGGATACTGCAGATATCTGCCCCTGGGTGACCTCCTGGAAAAGGCACCCCCGGGTCGAGGTGGCTCTGCCTCGGCCCGCCTCCACAGATCCCTGGCGAAGGCGATCTGAGAGGGCCAGCAGATAGAACTCGCCTCCATCGGCTCCTGTGATCCGTGTCCAGGTAGAGCCTAGTGGCTCCAGGCATCAGGCTCCGGACGCTTGGCGTAGACGATCCGAGCTGTATGCCGAGCTGTTTTCATAGCTAGTCGACTCTCCTTCCCGGCTATCCCTGGCGTGGGGGACACCGGAGGAAATGCGAAGTGACTTGTCCGGCACCGTGGTTGAACACAAGTCTTTTCTGCAGACAGTCCTTACTGTAGCATGACTCACTAAGAGTCTTATTCAGACTAGGATACTTCCTCCTAAGCCTTTAACTCCGCCCGCCCCTCCGGCTATCCCTGGCGTGGGATACCGGAGAATGGAGTGGAGTGACTTGTCCTGACGGTGGTAGAAACACAAGTGTCCTAAACTCCCCGCATTGCCAATGCGCGGAAGTTCCATGACGTAGTCCATCCCATTGCCTTCTGGGATACTAAGAACGACTACGCATGTCCAAACAAACCCCTCAAGACCCCTGGACCATACCCTAGACACCCTGTCCTAGAAGCAGTAGGTGGCGGCAGTCAAATTTTTTTGGGGGAAGAGGAAGTTTATAATGTGTTGTGTTATAAAGTTGGCAGAAAGACTAGAAAAACAAAACAAAAAGTAAGTGAATATCTTCATTAGTTTCTGAGATATGCCACTTCAAAGGTCGTGAAAGGCGAAACGCTCGTAATACATAAATGTCAAATCAGCATAAAGTAGCAACTTTGAAGGTCATTAGAATCAAAACTAAAGCACAGCTGTCCTTATGAAATATTTCATAGATTCTATGTTATTGTCTGGCTCTAATTTTTTTCAGGGACCATGGCAGGCTGTTTTTTTTTAAAAAGAGCCTTAAAAATGGGAAAAAACATCAATTTGCCTCGCGGAACAAGGCCATTTTCTGGAATATTTCACTTTAAGAAGCTATAACTCAAGAACCGTTTAAGATATTTCACTGATTTTTTGCAGACAGACAGAATATGATATAAAGGGCCCAAGAAAACAATCAAATTGCTTTAAAAATTAATACATCAGTTGATGACCACCAAAAATAACAAAAAAATTAGACGAAAAGTGAAAGTTTTCGAAGAACTCGTATACTGAACAAGCTACAGCTCAAAAACTACTGGAGATAAATGCTTGAAATTTTGCACACAAGCAGAATGCAATGTATGGAACTGATAGAACCAACAAACGGGAATGTGCAGGTCACTTTTTCTTGACAGCAAGTATCAAAGCACCAATATGCTGGGATGAACGTTTTCTCAACGATGCCCATGAGGATCACAAGAGCAAGGAATGTTTTCATTTCGTCACAGCTGACAGGCGACCAGTGTAACAATCGCGAATGAGGAAACGGCTCGTTGCTTTCCAGTTTCCTCTCAGCATACATGTTTGTTTGCTCCATAAGCAAATTAAAAACTGTATCGTCCAGGAATAGATTGAAAGTCAATTGGCTCAGCGTCAGTCAATCTCGTGAACGGCGCGATTAGCCGCTCATCAGCTGTTCGCATCTACCCCTCCCTATCATCTTCTACCTCTCGATCACTCGCAGCTTGAGAGATCGGCATTCTAGAACTAATTATAGCTTGCCTGATTATTTCATCCAAAGTTTACTCATCATCTTCATCTTCGGCAGCTGAAGGATTAAAATCTTCGAACAGATTTTGCGATCCCGACATGTTGCCTCGAGCGTCCATTTCGATTCTTACTGTTACAGGATGTAGCCCATAATTTCTACTATACCGCACATAAAATCACCCTTATTGTTGATTTGCCAAGCTGTAGACTGTAGAGAAGCCTCTTCTGCATGAACTGGCATCAGTAAACGTAGAGCTATATCTATGATAGGCTTGTACATGGAGAGAGCCAGAACGCACGTGGTGTCAGAAACGACAAACAAAATGCCGCGCTTACCACTGGCAGACCACGAAGGCGAGCGCGGCAAATGCCGCGCTTACCACGATAAGGGTTAAATCATCACAAAACAATACACCAATCATTTCTACAACTACTCTTTTTTTGTTTCAAATCTTGACTTGGAACAATAAATCGCCTGAAAAAAGACACAGAACATGTTTTTGTCACTACCCATAACACTCGAGCCCGATCGGCATGGATCGTATCCACTCGCAACTTTTTTGCTTAAAATCTAGCCATTCTTACGTGAAATTAGCACCTTAAAACTTTACAAGTACCGAAAATAGATGTTTATGAATACGATTATCGACAAACTTACCAAGAATGGTTTCGACTTTCTCGAACAGAGTCGCTAACGGCGACGTTGAAAGCGTGTGTTCGGTCGCCATGTTTTGAGCTAGGGCACCTTCGTGTCAAAGGCACGGGTTGCCTCTTTTGATTCGCTGGCGCTCGGCGAGGACGTCATGCATTCTTTAGTTTCGAACATGACCGAAACCTCCAGAAAACGCTGTTTCCATCACATATATGATTGTGGGGTCGCAATTATGCCCCAATCCCGTAATTCAGCCGAGAAAGTGACCAAGCTATATTTAGGTGTTTTCATCTCGGATTTTTTTCATAAACCCTACTACCTAGGAAAATTAAAAACACACGTAAACAAAGCCTAGCTTTGTCTTGTTTGACCTGACACACTTTTGTTCAAGTTAAAAATAGACATGAACAGAGAACAGCGGGATTTCCCAGATAGGTGTTGTTTTGCTTGAGCTCAAAATGGCTGCAGGCCTAATGGCGTCGCGGTTCGTCGATCCAAAATATTAGGCATTTCTGCCTACTCCTCTCACTCACATGTTCTCATTCACATCAAACGAAGGCAAAGACAAGGCAGAATGAACTTCAAAGTATTTATTGGGCTCATTGTCAAGACAAACCAAGCAAACGTTGTTGATATAAACATGGTGTGAAAATTAGTGCAAAAACCAGGTTTCCCTGCATGACTGTAAAGAGGCTGCCGCCACCTAGAAGCAGTCAACTCAAATGCACTAACTGAATTCTGAACTCGGCCATGACCTTGCCGATATTCAGAGAAGAACAGAAGCCATCTGTCCCGACAAAGGGTGACGTCACATCCTTACATCAAAGAAGCGTAGCCGCGCGCCCAGACGGCCGTCTAGACATCACGTCACTGCTTTCACACATCAAAGACCAAGTGCACTAATAGCAGTAGCAAACAGGGGTCAAACACGGTCACTCAGTCATCAAAAGGGTTTGTGCGCTATACAAAGCGCGCAAGGCAAAAACTGACTTAACAAAGATCCAGAGATGCAGCCAAACTCTTACAAGGCATTTTACAACCACTGCAAAAATCACTCACTCCATTCTCAACCTACATTGTCGCCCAACATGCGACAGTGTGTGTGTGTATGCACATGTATGTGCGTGTTTGTGCATGTGTGCATGCGTGCATGTGCGTGCATGTGTGTGTGTGTGTATGAGAGTGTGTGTGCGTGTGTGTGTGTGTGCGTGTGTGTCTGTGTGTGTGTGTGAGAGTGTGTGTGTGTGTGTGTGAGTGTGCGTGCGTGTTTGTGCATGTGTTTGTGTGTGTGTATGGGCGCGTGTTTGTGTGTGTGTTAGTGTTTGTGTGTATGTATGTGTGTGTGTTTTGTGTGTGTGCATGCATGTGTGGGTGTGTGTATGAATCATTGAATGTGTGGGTGTGTCTATCTCTGTATACAGCAGCTTTTAAGGCCTCAACCTTGTACAGGAAACATGTTCAAGGATGCTAACCACTTAGCTACAGAGCACCACATGTAGCTCTGTGATGTAATTTTCCATCTGTCTACAGGGAGGCACTTTACAGTGTGGTGCTTGGTTACAGAGAGGGGTCCAGGCTGGTAGAAAAACACTTCATTGTGGCTACAGAGCGCCACATGTAGCTCTGTGATGTAATTTTCCATCTGTCTACAGGGAGGCACTTTACAGTGTGGTGCTTGGTTACAGAGAGGGGTCCAGGCTTCACTCTGGCTACAGAGCACCACATGTAGCTCTGTGATGTAATTTTCCATCTGTCTACAGCGAGGCACTTTACAGTGTGGTGCTTGGTTACAGAGAGGGGTCCAGGCTGGTAGAAAAACACTTCACTCTAGCTACAGAGCACCACATGTAGCTCTGTGATGTAATTTTCCATCAGTCTCCAGGGAGGCACTTTACAGTGTGGTGCTTGGTTACAGAGAGGGGTCCAGGCTGGTAGAAAAACACTTCACTCTGGCAGACATGGCAAGCCAGGCTGTGTCCTCCATCATGGTTGATACTGTGAGTGGCTCAACGTCCTACTTGTCTTCTCTTTCATTTCTTTTTCCATCTGTTCATTTGTCTTTTTCTCCACGTCCACTCCTGTCTTCCCCTTGTTTCTTCCTTTTGTATCTCCTGAGTGTGTCTTCTCCTTGTCTTCCTTTTGTATCTCCTGAGTGTGTCTTCTCCTTGTGTCTTCCTTTTGTATCTCCTGATTGTGTCTTCTCCTTGTGTCTTCCTTTTGTATCTCCTGAGTGTGTCTTCCTTTTGTATCTCCTGAGTGTGTCTTCTCCTTGTGTCTTCCTTTTGTATCTCCTGAGTGTGTCTTCCTTTTGTATCTGGGTCTGTCTCAGAAACTGGGCCTAAAAGTGTGACATGGTGGTGCAAAAAAAAAGTTGCTTTAAATAGTCTGCAATGCACTTTTTCATAAAGCCTAACAATGGATGCAATGAGTTATGCAGGTGAAAAGATAACTTAGACAAGAATACAGGCTCCAGGGGTCTGGAAATGAGCGGCCAATAGGAAAATTGGCCGCGTAACATGGACACAAAATTCAAACCAATAGTACTACAAAATGGTAGTTAAAGACCATTGTATTTTATTTTTAAGAATACACCCTATGGCCATACAGAAACAGCATGTAAACAAAATATTTGGGATTCAGAAGGGTACTTGACTTCCAACATGTGATTAGTGAACTTAAAGTCGGGATGGCATTTTGATATTTTTTTGTGTTGAAAAAGTGTCATCAAATGACACACTTCTTAGGAAGTTGATGTTAACCAGCATCATCATGTGAAATAAAGACATAGCAGTGTAGAAAACCTTTCTGAATGAACCTATGTTCAATTGCAAGGAAATGTTACCAGTGTATAAAATTGTATTTGCCGCGTAACAAAGACACCACATTCACACTTTCACCCACCTTCCATAAACAAAACATTAAAACTGCTTGACATGCCATTGTGATTACTTTATTTGAATCCACAAGTATCCCTTAAAAAGCAAACAAGCATGTTGTGGCAAAATTGAAGAAAGAAAAACAAAAGAAAAAAATGACTAGGCATTTCTTTGAACGCAGAGGAAAAGGCATACAGTCTAAGAAGTTGACCACTCACTCCCTGACTAGAAGCCTAGGAAACAAGTCTGGTGAGACAGTCTACACTGCATAAATGTAGTAGGCTACTCCTCGGCCAGGTGCCAGAGCTGGATGGATGGATGAATGGATGGAAGGGGGTGTGGATGGATGGATAGATGGGTGGATGGACGAATGAATGGAAGGGTGTGTTGATGGATGAACGGAAGGATGTGTGGAAGTATGGATAGATGGGTGGGTGGATGGATGAATGGGAGGGTGTGTGGATTAATGGATTGATGGATGGGTGTGTGAATGGATGGATAGATGGGTGGATGGACGAATGAATGGAAGGGTGTGTGGATGAATGAACGTGTCCGCGTGATGAGGCTAATCGTCAGCAAAGGGCTTCAGCGCCACCGTCACGTATCAACAACTTCGCCAATATTTTCTGACATATTAATAAATAGGTGGTTGATTGCAACTACGCCAAACGCGTAAAACCACTGTTGCGTTCGATAAAAAAGACAAGTAGCGATATTCTTCCTCTGCAGGATCAGCTGCGTCACATGGACTCAAGCTATGGTTATGGAAGTGGTGTCCATGTTACGAAGCACATGGTGTAGCCTTTCCACGCACGTGGCTCGACATAACAACATATTTCTGACTTCAAACTTGTTTTAAATGTAAAAATAGTTAAATTGTATGACTAGTGCAAACAAATCACTGAAATTCCTTCACAATATTCTACGGAATATTAATCTTTTCTCGACTGGTATGCATAGCCAGAAAATGTCGGGCTCCGGTAGTTCGTCGGAAAAGTCGAATTACTCGTACATTATAGCTTTTTCGCACTCCCAAACTTCTGTAAATAAAAGAGAAGGGCCCTATATAACGCATGGAAATAGCAAATAGCAACAGATTATTCAAAATTTGTCAAAATCCTACATTTTACGACGTTCTCTCCAGATGTGATCAGGCGCGTAACACGTGGGGCGAGCCTGGACACCAAGAAGAAAACGCTTCGAACTCAGCAAGCTTTCGTTCCGAGTGCACAACCACGTGTACTACTATCCTTCCCCAAGGAACTGGGTCATTCTCGTGTTGAAAATGTAGTTCCTAGCCGTTTCGGGAATGCAGGAACTTACACATTGCCGATTGGCACGTAACATGAAAAATTGGACACCATTCCGCTACAGAAACTTCAAACTCAAATTTCTTTCGTGATAATAAACATATGAAGTTCTGCGTTTCCACACGTGTTCAACGCACATGTGCGCGTGTGTTGGCACCATGTGTGTCAGTATAATGTATTCCTCCGCCGAAGTTGCCGATTCCAAAAGACGTGTTTGTGTCTGGACACCAAGCGTTACGAAGCTGATGCAGATGAAAACAGATCGAGATTTCGGTAAAAGATTTCTTTTGGGGCACTTTGCGAATAATAACAAAGTAGATGCTGTTTAAAAGATGCCTTGTAATGTGTATTTTGCCTTCAAAGATCGACAGTTTCAATGCACAGTACTTTTCCAAGACCAGGCTATGGCCATGTCACAAACCAGCGCGCCATTTTGGGCCCAATTTTCGTACAAAAGCAAAAACAAAATACTAAAAAGCCATTTTTTAAAACTCCATTTTATTTCCATTATCTCTTTCACCAATTTCAAACAAAATGAGCAATAAATAATAAAATTATACAGTAGTAGAAGTATTTTAAGAGGGGTCCAAAACTGTCACTGTGCTGTGGACCAGTTTCTGAGACAGACCCATCTCCTGAGTGTGTCTTCTCCTTGTGTCTTCCTTTTGTATCTCCTGAGTGTGTCTTCCTTTTGTATCTCCTGAGTGTGTCTTCTCCTTGTGTCTTCCTTTTGTATCTCCTGAGTGTGTCTTCTCCTTGTGTCTTCCTTTTGTATCTCCTGAGTGTGTCTTCCTTGTGTCTTCCTTTTGTATCTCCTGATTGTGTCTTCCTTTTGTATCTCCTGAGTGTGTCTTCTCCTTGTGTCTTCCTTTTGTATCTCCTGAGTGTGTCTTCCTTTTGTATCTCCTGAGTGTGTCTTCTCCTTGTGTCTTCCTTTTGTATCTCCTGAGTGTGTCTTCCTTTTGTATCTCCTGAGTGTGTCTTCTCCTTGTGTCTTCCTTTTGTATCTCCTGATTGTGTCTTCTCCTTGTGTCTTCCTTTTGTATCTCCTGATTGTGTCTTCCTTTTGTATCTCCTGAGTGTGTCTTCTCCTTGTGTCTTCCTTTTGTATCTCCTGAGTGTGTCTTCCTTGTGTCTTCCTTTTGTATCTCCTGAGTGTGTCTTCCTTTTGTATCTCCTGAGTGTGTCTTCTCCTTGTGTCTTCCTTTTGTATCTCCTGATTGTGTCTTCCTTTTGTATCTCCTGAGTGTGTCTTCTCCTTGTGTCTTCCTTTTGTATCTCCTGAGTGTGTCTTCTCCTTGTGTCTTCCTTTTGTATCTCCTGAGTGTGTCTTCTCCTTGTGTCTTCCTTTTGTATCTCCTGATTGTGTCTTCTCCTTGTGTCTTCCTTTTGTATCTCCTGAGTGTGT
>JAWQFJ010017095.1:0-10000 GCA_034096865.1 Theodoxus fluviatilis | reverse complement strand
GTGTGTGTGTTTTGTTGTGGTGTGTTTTGTGCGTGGGTGTGTGTTTTGTGTGTGTGTGTGTGTGTGTGTGTTTTTGTGTGGGTGTGTTTGTGTGTGTGTGTGTACGTGTGTGTGTGTTGTATGTGTGTGTGTTGTGTGTGTGTGTGTTTTGTGGATTTGTGTGTGTGTAGGTGTGTGTTATGTGTGTGTGTGTGTGTGTGTGTGTGTGTTTGTGTAGGTGTATGTTTGTAGATGGGTGTGTTTTCTGGGGGTGTGTGTGTGTTGTGTGTGTGTGTGTGTTTGTTTTGTGGGTGTGTTTGTGTGTGTGTGTGTAGATGTGTGTGTAGGTGTGTGTGTTATGTGTGTGTGTGTGTTTTGTGTGTGTATGTGTTTGTGTGTGTGTAGGTGTGTGTGTTTTGTGGGTGTTTGTGTGCATGTGTGTAGATGTGTGTGTTATGTGTGTGTAGGTGTGTGTGTTATGTGTGTTTGTGTGTGTTTTGTGTGTGTATGTGTTTGTGTGTATGTGTGTTTGTGTATGTGTGTGTGTGTAGTTCATGTGTAGTTCGTGTGTGTTGTGTGTGTGTGTGTATATGTGTGTGTGTACGTGTGTGTGCACATGTTTGTGCATATGTGTCTGTGCATGCCTACATGTGTTTGTGTGTGTGTGTGTGTGTGTGTGCATGTGTGTGTGTGTGTGTGTGCATGCTTGTTTCTGTCAGTGTAATTGTATGGATAATTGCATCTGCCTGTCTGTCTGTCCGTCCATCTGTCCGTCTGTGTGTCTGTCCGTCTGTGTGTCTGTCCGTCTGTGTGTCTGTTCGTCCCTCTGTCCGTCCGTCCGTCCATCCATCTGTCCGTCTGGACACTTGTTTGTTTGCCTCTGTCTGAATCTATGCATGTTTCAGTCTGTGTGTATGTGTGCAAGTTTTTTTTCTTCTGCATGTATGAATGCATGTTTCTGTCTGTGTGTAAGCTTGTTTTTATGTGTGTGCTCTCATAGTTGTATCTGAGTGAATGCATGTTTCTTTCCATCTATGTGTTTACACGTTTCTGTCAACCAGGCAGCATGCTTGTCTGTGTGTGTCATTCTTTCATTTGGCTTGCGTGGCAAGCAATAACCATGTCTTGTCTGGGATGACGTTTGAGTGCCTGAATGGTCTGTGGGCCACCCTGTCTGTGTTCTGTGACAATTCAAAGTTGGCAACTCAAAGTCAAGAGTTCAAAGTTGATAGGTCAAAGTTGACAGTTTAAAGTTGAATGTTCAGTGAAAAGTGCAAGTTTTAAGTGACAGTCAGTAGAACACCACATTTTAAAGGAATTTTGTCGATTCAGATTTTGAATGGTTGACTTTAAATCGTAGACTTTGCATTGTGCTTTTCGACTTTTAATTGTTCTGACTTTGAATTTTCAATTTTGACTCAACTCTAAATTGCCAACTTTAAATCCTCTGTCTCTGTCTCGTTGTAGTCCACTGTGTGGCAAGGCCTATGCAGATCGCGGGAGATACTACTACAGTAGGCAAAATTACAGGTGAGTGGGGAAAATACAAGCAGGTGGCACCACACAGGGAAATACAGGGTGATAGGTGGTACACATTATCACCTGTGTCTTGGATGTCCCCCCAAAATTTTAATGGCCTGAATGCTGTTTTTGTTCTCACAGAAATATGCTGGTACAAAATACAGATGGACCCACAGAATGGCTGATAGATGGACAGAGGAATGGGATGGACCAGACCAGACCAGACCAGACCAGACTAGACCAGACCAGACCAGACCAGACCAGACCAGACCAGACCAGACCAGACCAGACCAGACCAGACCAGACCAGACCAGACCAGACCAGACCAACTGACACTCAGGAAAGACAGATGCACAGTGACAGAGAGAGATTAATAGATAAGTAAGCAGGCAGGCAGACAGGCAGGCAGGCAGGCAGACAGGCAGGCAGGCAGACAGGCAGGCAGGCAGGCAGGCAGGCAGGCAGGCAGGCAGACAGGCAGGCAGACAGGCAGGCAGGCAGGCAGGCAGGCAGACAGGCAGACAGGCAGGCAGGCAGGCAGGCTGCAGGCAGGCAGGCAGGCAGGCAGGCAGGCAGGCAGGCAGGCAGGCAGGCAGGCTGCAGGCTGCAGGCAGGCAGGCAGGCAGGCAGGATGGATGTTTCAATGAAGATGGAAAAATGGACAGATCGATGATCAAACAAACACATAGGCAGACAGGCAGAGACACAGTAGATGTATGGACAGATGGATGAATGGATGGACAGACATGCAGACTGGGGCACACACAGACAGGCGCACACACAGGCGTGCAGGCACACACACACACACACACACACATACACACACAGACGGGCACATATGCACAGACTGGCATGCACACAAACTGGCATGCTCACACACACAGACAGGCACACACACAGGCACACACACAGACAGGCACACACACACAGGTACACACACACACAGGCGCACACATACAGGCACACACACATACACACAGGCAAGCACACACACACATGCACACACACACACAAGCGCACACACAGACAGGCACACACACACACAGGTACACACATACAGGCACACACATGCACAGACTGGCACACGCATACACACACACACACAGAGGCAAACACATGCGCGCACACACACACACACACACATACACACAGAGTTTTGTTGACTGAGACCTCTGTGTTCTAGGGAGGCACTGGATGACTTCCATCGCTGTGTGTACCTGAGCAAGGAGGAGACATGTGAGGTGAGTAGAGATGGCAGGTGATGGGAAAGGTGGCTGGCTTGTCAGGGTATGATGGTGTGAAGTGAACAACACCCTCTCAGAGAGGGAGAAAGGGCAAAGTAATCGCCATAGACCCTACCATTAAAATTATTTTATAAAATAATATCGTTAGGAAATAAATACAGTTAAAAAGGAAAGTATCACCATCATCATCATCATCATCATCAAAGTCTCTAGGCTTGTTCAGGAGTACAAAGCGCTGCATGAGCGCTTCATGTTGGCAATTGAGCGCTCTTTGCCTCTCCTGAACACCTACAGATTTAGTGCAGTGCTTCACTTGTTAAAAATGAGGTAAATCTTCTGCGCCGCATGTTGTGTTGCTAGACGCTAAGAAAGTGTTTTCTTTGCCACAGACATCGTTTATGCACGTTTAAATGTATTCTGCATGAATAAAGTCCACTACTGTGTCATCCTTACTTGCCATTACTCGCGCATATACAGAGCGCTTGGGGCAAATGACGCCCATTCCAGTCCCAAAATGTTCTGAGGGTTATTTTATGCATCAACAGCCAGTGCGGGATCGATGACGCCATTTTGAAAATTGTTTGAATCACCTTGGTTCTGTGATGCACAGCGCTGCTCAGCGCTGCTCAGCGCTGAGTGAATCACCCCCCAAAATTGCTGTTTAGAAATGAAACACGTGCAGCGCTTCGCAGTGCTACCTCTCCTGAACAAGTCTAATGTAGACCCTACTCTTTTGATGTATTTTAGAATTTTAAACATGAATAAAAATGTATTTATTTATTCATCTATTTCTCTCTCAATTTTTAAAATTCATTTTAATTTTAAATGGTTTTCATTGGCAAATATACAGATGTAAAGGAACATATCATTCACGTCATCATCATCATCATCATCATCATCGTCATCATCATCATCATCATCATCATCATCATCATCATCATCATCATCATCGTCGTCACCGTCATCATCATCATCATCATCATCATCATCATCATCATCATCATCATCATCGTCACCGTCATCATCATCATCATCATCATCGTCACCGTCATCATCCTCGTTGTCATCATCCTCGTTGTCAAAGATTTCTCAACCACAATTTTACTCCTGTTTCTGTGGGGTAAAATCTGATTTTCACAGAATAAGCAAAGAAAATGACTGAATTTCCTAAAAACGCAAAGTTATCCTTTAAACAAATAGATGGAGGTTCCGAATCTATGCAAATACTGGCATTGACATACGTAACCCCTCTCACTGAATTTGGTCGACATGTCAAAAGGAGGGCGTGTGGCTTGAGCCTCACTTTGTAGTGGAGGGAGGATCACAATGACCTGTCCCCTCGAAATGAGTTTTGACTCAACTTGGACCATTTTGAGTGCAAGATGTCTGGGTCATGTTGCTTAACTCATTGAAGACGGCACTATTTTTAGCTCGTATTGACTGGAGACTGGAGAAATTGCTGAAAAAATACTAATCAAGCAATGGAAAAACTGTTGCCATCACTAGAAAGCTCTTTGTCTCCTTTATCCTTGTAGATCAATGTCATTCTCTCATTATTTTTACTTAGGATTTTGTTTTGCAACAAAGAAGGGTACCGTCTGGCATGCCTGTTTGTAGTTCGGCTGGAGGGAGGCCGACTTGCTCAGCTGACAACATGTACGGATCAGTTTCCAATTCCTCTTCTTCGGTCAGCAGTTCCTGCACTATATCTAGGATCTGCTCCTCTAAAACTGCATCTTTTTCATCTTCGTCCTCTTTGGAAAAGAGGAGCACATCGTCCTCCTCATCTGATCGTTCTTCCATAGCGATTTCAACAAAATCATCGTCCTGCTGTGACGCCATTGCGATTTAGCGTGTGTAAAAAAAGTCTGGCAGTGCCTTATCCTCTTCAAATTTAGAGACACAGACGATCTACAATGTTCCTCACTAACTTATAAGAAAACTAGACTACCTCGATTGGTTAAGAGCCCTCACAACACGCACAAGAAATTTACATAAGCACCGCATCATATGATGCGGTGCATCGTCAACCGCTGCTCACCTCACCGCATCATATGATGCGGTGCGTCATCATTGAGTTAACCCTTTCCATGCCAGCTTCGTCATTATGTTATGCAACTACTAGTCAGGGATGAAAATTTTCCGCGGATCCGAGGATTTCCTCGGATTTGATGACCAATTTGGTCACTCTCGAGATTCGTGTAAATCCGTTGAGAAATTTTTTAGGGGGGGGGGGGTGGGGGGGTTATCCATTTTGATGCCTCGGCCAATCATGCAAATCTGCTTAAAAGCACACGAAGCAGAAATCGGAAACTAGTCTGAACCAATGAAACGCTTCAAAAGAGAAGCCTCTGTCTATCCTTTGCTCTGATTGGTCGCTTAACCCGTGTGCAGCGCGTGATCGTGGCCGAATTGATGAATGGAAACAGCCGAAGCTGTTGCCGAAACTAGCTTCGGCTCTTTTCGACATAAGGAACGCACGGCGTCTTTAGTATCAATCAACCAAGTGCAAGAATGCCGAGGAGGGATGCAAAGAAGTTTGCTACGCTGCATAAAATTTGGGAAAAAGCAGAAGAAAAAAAAAACAGACAACGGTAGACTTGTCAACAGCCTCCGGAGCAGAGCATTCGACAGTGATCGCTTCTGTTTCGATCGACACAGCACCACGTGCGAGCGGCGATTCAGCAGCTACCACTCTTGAGTCGATCGAAACTACGTCTCCAGGGCGCAGCTGTTTCGAGGTTGCTCGCCTCCTCATCGCTCAGAAACGAAGACATGGAGTGGAAACCGACTTATGTCCTGACTCCGGAGCTCGAGAATCGACAGCGCTTGCTTCTAGTTCTACTTCGACCGAAGATGCACCTCTCGCTAGTAGTGATTCGGCAACCTCCGCTCTCACGTTTACCGAATCTGCTTCTGGCGCAGCTGATGTTGCGAAAGCAATCGCCTCCTCATCGTCAGAATCTGTCCCTACCAGTGCCAAGAAACTTCGTCGTTTCGAGAGCGAGACAAAAGAGCCAGTAGGTGATGACGAGAACGTGATCGATCGTCAGCATGAGCATGATGAACAAGCTCGTCTCCGTGTTCCGCTGCCGTGATTGTGACCAGCCGTTAACAGTGACCAAAAATCAGTCGGCGATGTTTGGATCAGCGAGCAAGCTGAAAGTGTTCTGCTCAGCATGTATGAACACCATTACGCGGTCAGGACCTCACCAAAGACAGGTACTCTGCACAATGGCTATGACATCAACCGTCGTCTCGTCGTTGCTGCCACCTCCATTGGGATTGGGTTCACCCAACTGAGACGATTTTTCGCTCTCATGAACATGCCCCCACCCATGCATCTGAAGACATGGCAGCTCTACCAGAAGACGCTGCATTCAGGAGTTCATCCTGCTGCCAGACCTGTTTACCCTTCCGCAATTTGCGGAAATCTTCTGATTTTGAGTCCGAGTCTCCGCTTTTACGGACGATCTTCCGGCCGATATTTCGCTGAAAAAATCAAAATCTTCCTCTTGAAGATCAAAACCTTCCGCATTTTTCTGGTTATTTATCAAATCTTCCTCATAAGGGTTTTTGGGGGTAAACAGGTCTGTGCTGCTGATAGGCACCTTCAGGAGGCAGCTGAACAGGTTCGACTGATGTACTTGCAGTTGAAAATTAGTCAGCCAACTCCAGAAGGACGTCTAGATATTGCAGTTTCGTTCGATGGGAGCTGGCACAAGCGTGGGCGAACATCTCACAGTGGCATTGCTGCTGTCATCGAGATCTACAGTGGACTTGTTGTAGACTTTGTGAGATGTCAAGTTTCAGGAGTGATATGAATAAATGATGCGGAGGTAACACAACTTCAAATTTTTGGCATGATGTTGACAAGTGTTTGTACTGTACTAGTTGTTGAAAAAACTTCCTGGTGCACTTTTCACGAGGGATTTTGTTTTATAACCAATATTCAGACAGCTGATTTTGTCATGTAGGAAGTAATGTCTGAAAGTTTAGAATATAAATTATAGTTTTCAGCACCTTTCATAAGCAGATTTTGACATTTGCTCTTGTTGTCTGAATTTGTACTTGAATTGCTAGGAAATGCCTTCTCAGCACATAAATAGCATTGAAAAGTTTCGGCGGGGGGCCCTGGCCCCCCACCACCCCCCAGCGGGGCGTTGCCCCTGCACCCCACCGGGGCCTAGGCGGCCCCTGGACCCCGGCCAAGTTTCCTTTTTTTTTTCCGTTCGCTGTTTTCATCCCTGGCTAGTGCCAGGGTATTTCAGCATAGTTCTTACAATAATAAAAATATCTTAATGGAACTTTCCAATTTACTAAAAAAACACATGCCGAATTCATTGGCGTCACCAAAAATTGTCTTTGACGCGATTTTTGTCGACTAATTTGCATAAAATTGCATAATTTTTACTTTTTTGCTATTTGTTTTAATAAAACTCAGTGATTGTTAAGGTATTCCTCCATATAATTTACATTTTAACTTTATAGATTGATACTATACAAGAAAACAACTCAAAAAGAATGATGAATTATGTTTATTCATTTGCATAATTAATTAGATGGGCTCCGATTGGCCGAAAATTAAATCAAGCAAAACTTTGCTAAATATGATCCGATTTCAGAAATTTAAACTGTATTTAGATGTAAATTGAAGTTCCTATTGAGTTCAAAGAATTCCATGTGATTTCATGTGCTTCTTTGGTGCTGGTCTGATTAATATAAGAGAATACATGTTAAAGTATAAGACGAGAGGTGAACGTTCAGACCTACACAAGCATTCAAACAATAATTCACAGCTATTTTGTTCTTACTTAATTTGATCAATTGCTATATTGATCAACTGCTACAGCAAAACAAGCCAAACTCTAGAATTATATGTACAGACTTATGCATTGAAGACTTGTTTACATAACGTTACACCACAAATTTCTGCTTTTCGTTTTTCACACTGTGCAGTTTAGCCATAATTTACATCAGTCACTAGTCAAGAGTTCAATAATGTTCTTGGGACTGGGACTCCTGTTGAATAAAGAATTCCATGTTGATGTATGGCTGAAACCACTGGTTTGATTCTCAGAATGGCTGCATATGATACTTTTGGAAATGTTATATGAAAGAGTCTGTGTCCCATCCATCGAGGTTTGGCTCAGAAAACAAGGTTCCATGGTTGACAAAGAAGTCTCGGAAGTGTGAATGTGAATCTGAAACAGAAGAAATTAGATTAGAATAAACACACACACCATTAACCAAATATCCTAAAACTCAAATACTATTGTTATTTCATATTTGAGAAGCATTAAAATAAACACATGCACACATACAAAACATACTGAATTGAACTTGAAGGCATACATTGAACCCATTAATTTAAAAATAAATATATATACATGATATAAATCTAAATGGCCTTCAAACTATTAAAACTTTCTTTAGTATGCTATTTTCCACAACGTCACATAATTATATTTTCTCATTTAGAGACGAGATGGGAGAGATGGTAAGCTCTAGTATTGTTTTGGTTTCACCCCATGGATTTGGCCTATACTGGTAAAGAGTTCTGATGTGCTGTGTATTGGGTGTGATACAAATATTTCAAAATTAACTTTCTGATACAGTAATGATACACTCTTCATTTCACATAAATATGATGCATTAGGTGATGTCTAAACTGTACAGAAAAGAAAAACTAAGTGTAATCTTTAGTTTAGTTGTATTTGAAGAAGACAGTTTCAGAGTTTGGAGTCTCAACTTGACCCCCACCACTCATTCAGAAAAAGAGCCACAAAAGATAAACTATTCAACACAAAAACTTTATTGCAGCTTCAACATCCAAGTATTAATGATTTTTTGCTCCTAGGTCAAGAAGAAATGAAATAAAACCATAATTGTTAGTCAACTCAACTCAACTTTACACCGCAGCGAATTTTCATGTCACACTTTCTCTCACTGACAGCATTTAATCTTTCGCCGCAAAACATGAAAAACATCAAAGTTGAAGAAGATTTATTGAGCAGATTAAAACACATTTGCAGAAAACATCGATCTTTTATGTCAACCAGTACATGCAACAAGTTATGGATTGTGTGATGTTAAACCTTAGTGTTGAGGAGACAAAGAGGCCCTGTTTCTTGAGTGTAGCGGTTACGTGAAATTCGCTGTAGCTCGGCACCTGCGTAGCTGTTAGAGCCGCTGTACCACGTATAGCCGCAACTACTCTGTCCCTTGCTAGCGAGAGCATTCACAACTGCTGAAGCATGCGGTGTTGCCGGAGTAGACCAACCGGGCTAAGTCATAAAATTAGCTGTGACGGCGAGGTGTGTTGTGCCGTGCAGAACACATCAGTGCGACTAGCCCGGTAAGCCTAGTCGCTGCGAGAGTCGTGCGTCACCATGTTTACCAATACTTCGTGATCAGTTCGATCATAGCTTTTTGGTAATAGTTTTATCAGGTCCAATGCTTCAACGGAATCACGTACAGCACGTTTATACGGCTAAAGTCATCTAGGTAATGGGCTGATATAGATTTACAAAACGTTCATTGCTTGGTCAAAAGCCTGACCAAGAACTCAACCTGTGATAAGGGCAGCTTTGAAACATGACGCATTGCCTAGCACAGCAACGGTAGCAGGACGCTCCGTTACTGTCGGTACATTCGTGTGATCAGTAGACAACTGGGCCTAGTGAAATAATTTTGATTGGGTGTACACTCAGGGAAAATGCAGCAGTGAAAGCATGGCGTACATAGTTTGTAACACACTAGGGCAACCAAATCACATACCTTATCCATTGTTAAAAAGCAGGAAATCGTTATTGAGGATATTTTAATATATAGTCACGTTCGAAGTATGATCAGACATTAGATTATACTGAGATGTCTCAAATTCTGTTTAAGAAGAAATAGTATCGTTTTCAAGACTTATCCTCAATACGCGTGATTGCAGATAGACAGGAAGTTTTTATTCGAAACAAACACCGACTAAGGGCAGTCAATCTTTTGCTCTCATTGGTTGCCAAAGTATAGAAAGCGATCGCCACCTCGGAATAGGAAGAGTGAGCGATGTCAATTTAATCTGATGAAGATGTGAGAATAAATAGTCAATCTTGTCCAATGTGACTAGGAAAACGCTGGAACTTGTGCCCAGTAAGTTACCACGGTGCATAGCATCATCTGCGAGAAATCTGACCGACAGATTTTCACAAACAACTTGTATTTTCCCCGCAAAAAGTTAAAAACACACAAAATTCAAACTCTGT
>JAWQFJ010017094.1:12500-19334 GCA_034096865.1 Theodoxus fluviatilis | reverse complement strand
ATGGGTTTAATAAAAGTGTCGTTTAAGATAAAATGCTGCATAACTAGGTCAAACGGTGCCGTAAGTGACGTTTGTCTTTCTCTTAAAGACAAAAGAGGTGTACCAGGCATGGATATGCTGAATTGCACGTCAGTAAAAAGCATGGGAAAATAGAATTGTCACTTCTTTTCCGGTAGTACTAATGACCGCAATATACCGCAATACCCCCAAATACACTCTCAGAAAAGAAAAAAACATCAACAGATCGATGCTAAAGACGTACTTTTGATATTGCGCGATCATGCCGAGAAGAAAACAACGTTCGGAGAAGTTTAGTTTTCTGAGAGTGTATTTGGGGGTATTGCGGTATATTGCGGTCATTAGTACTACAGTACTAATGACCGCAATACACCGCAATACCCCCAAATACACTCTCAGAAAACTAAACTTCTCCGAACGTTGTTTTCTTCTCGGCATGATCGCGCAATATCAAAAGTACGTCTTTAGCATCGATCTGTTGATGTTTTTTTCTTTTCTGAGAGTGTATTTGGGGGTATTGCGGTCATTAGTACTACCCCTTCTTTTCTATCACATGAATGTTGTTTCAAATCTCAATGTGTTAGCAGTTTGGTTGCTCTAAGAAACTGCTTGAATTTTCCACAGACAACAATCTGGAACTCTCATGCCAAAGCGGTACGACTCCACCGACCGTCCCTTCTTCAATTCCACTAACTACTACCACCCCTTCTACACGGAGTCCAACTACTACCACCCCTTCTACACGGAGTCCAACTACTACCACCCCTTCTACACAAAGTCCAACTACTACCACCCCTTCTACACGGAGTCCAACTACTACCACCCCTTCTACACAAAGTCCAACTACTACCATCTCTTCTTCAACTTCTCCACCCACTACCTCTCCTCCGCCCCCAAATATGACGTCATCACTGATGTCATCATCCCTATCAACAAAGTCACTTCCTGCCACACAGACCAGGACGATTGCAGGCGGCGCCTCTACTGGCAGCTTCCCCACAGCGGTCAGTGACGTTCAGACCACAGAGAAACAAGACTTTCCAAGTGAGTGCAAAATATAATTGTGTGCGTACCTTTCTACAGACTTGTATTTGGGAGTGCTAGTATGTCGAACCATACAGTGTGCGATTAAAATTTCGGTGTGATTTAGAATTAAGGTCTGTGTGTTCATGTGTGTGTGTGTGTGTGAGAGAGAGAGTGTGTGTGTGTGCGCGCGCGCGCGCGCACGTACGTAGTGCGTGTGCGCATGAGTGTGCGAGCATGTATTTAAAGATGTTTGAAAGTTGCTAATGCAACAACCAGTAACCTTTTTTTAAACCAGGTGTATCCCTTCCATGTCATCGTTAAGGAAAAAAGATTCCTTTACGTTTTGGTATTTGCACATAATGCTTCAGAGACTTGTTATCAGTTACTTGAGATGAAATGCAAAGACTTGATTAACCTTCTCACATTATCTTCTATATCTAGAAGATCGCATTCTGTGATATCAAAACTTAAAAAACTGAAACTGTTAAGATACAACACATTTTGTATGGAAGTTTCAGACATGTCAGAGTGGCTCTGGAGAATGTTTGTTAAATTCTGTTCATACATTCCATATCTAATGCCGTTTTAACCTGGGAGAAAATTAAAACTTCGTGTGCTTTAATTTCTTTGATATTTTCTGACCTGCTGTGTTTGCCACAGCAATACATTCCGACATTTCATGCATACGGTAGTAGTAGCAGCAGTTATTACACAGTTATCACTGTGCAGGCCTGGAACTTTGTCGTGTTGCATTTCAGTTGGGGCAGTTGCTGGAATCGCATTGGGTATAACTGCACTCATTTGCCTGACAGTCATCGTCGTCGTCTACATCAGGTACGTTTTACATCTACCGTCAATGAACGCTTAAGGTATCGGAAACTCTTCCCACTTCTAGGAGAGTGTGGCGGAGAGACGCAGGTGAGGAGGAGAATTAGGTGAGCCATGTCCGAGTGGGCAGCGTGATGAATGCACATTTGTTTTGGAAGACACACAGCTCGATATTTCACGATAAAAGGTCTCCATTCTCTACATCGTGCCCGATGTAGCCTAAGCCTTCTGGATGAGCGAAGAAGACAGGGAATGCTTTAAATGGACTCCCATGCCCGTGATGCAATGACTACAATGGCAACTGAGTCCCCGCAAAGAAACAAAGTGTACAAAATGGTCAAGCTGTGGTGACTCCCCCTAGTTAATCTGTGCCAACGTCGACTCACATTATTTTCCTTCCCCGTTTATTCGTGTCATCATTTTGAATCCACTTCGACAAGGAGCCCCTTTCTGAAATCAAAGTCTGATCTAATAAATATGCAGTGCTTTCAAAAACTGTTTTAAGCAATGCCTCCTCCTCAAGTTCGAACATTTTGAGAGAGAGAGAGAGAGAGAGAGAGAGAGAGAGAGAGAGAGTGGGAGAGAGCGAGAGAGAGAGTGAGAGAGAGAGAGAGAGTGAGAGAGAGAGAGAGAGAACGAGAGAGAGAGAGAGAGAGAGAGAGAGAGAGATGATTAACTTCTCGCTTGTGTCTCTCAGCACCCTTTATTGCTTACATTTACAACGTTTCGCGCGTTGGGCTTCATCAGGTGACGTGGATGAGTACATCTTGCTCGGTCGGCAGTCTGTCAATCTCTTTATAGTCTGATGGTTTTGATAAAACATTTTGAAGTATGCACATACATGCATATAAAGGCTGATTGTCAGAGCTTACACGAAGCATAGTTTGCACGTTTTTGTCAGAAATGATAAGCTGCATGGTCGGTCGTCGTACAGGTGACCTGACAAAGGAGCTACCGATCTCCGAAAGCTCGTATTGATAAAACTAGTTGGACTGTAGTCATCTTTCCTCATTTTTTCAAGCTGCATGGTGTTCCTGAGTCGCTTCGACTGATTTGTGTCCAACTGGAATCGTTTTTACAGATACAAAGCGAAGCCTGCATCGTCGCCGGAAACTGGGGCAGACAACTCTGCCTACACTTCCCTCTCTGACGTCACACGGGTCACCCCACGTGCTGACCCCAGCTATGCTGTCATCCAATCAAAACTTAGCTCCTCGCAGCCACTCGGAGGTGACGTAACACCCTCTGAAGGCATATACGAAAATGTTTGTGTGTAGATGCAGATGGCTCTGTTACGCGTAACAGCAATAGCGTCAATCATTCCTACCACGGAAAAGAAACATATCACAACGTGTGGGCAGATAGGAAATTTGAATATAGATGTACAGTGGATACGGTAGAAAGCCTTTGTCATAAAAGATAATGAAGACAACAGCATAGGTAAAAAAAACTGAGCAGGAGATGTTGACAATAGTGTAAATACAACTTAGAAAGGCATCTTAATTATTGTGCGAGTCTAGCTTCTTACATTGTCTTTTTACACTCCTCCCCACCTCCCACCCCCATCCCCAATCCCCCGCCCTCACCTCCCTCCTCCATCCAATCCCCCCTTTTTATAACGCCCCACATCCCTTGGCAGAAAAAGGCACAAACTGTGCACAGCTTAAAATCACGGTTAAAGTTTGATCACATACTACTGTGCGCTGTGTTTAGTGCAGTTCAAAGGTGACTTGCAGTAGGCCTTCAACTTCAGTTGGAGAGAGAAAAACCTGACTGCAAATTCATCTTCAAATGCTTGTACATGCCTGCAAGGGGAAAACCCCCGAATGTATCAATAAATCACTCATTAGTTTGAACACGTTTTTTTCTTGTGTATTATTTCATCAATGCCTACGACAGATCTGATCTCCTTTACTCTTCATTTCCCCATGTTAGTTTGCATTCACCAATTACCAAGCATGTCAGAGCATCAAAGGGCAGGATATTCAAATCGAATTTCTTTACTCCTCCCGAAAGCTACGTTCTATGTAGGAGTACCCAGTGTAAACAAAGGCGGAAGTGAATCTGTGATCTTGTGCTCAGGGACCATTGTAAACAATTGGGATGTACCAGCCGTGTAATGATATGCATACGTCACTACCCCAGTGCTCAGAGACCATTGTCAACTATTGGGATGTACACGCCGTGTAATGATATGCATACGTCACTACCCCAGTGCTCAGAGACCATTGTCAACTATTGGGATGTACACGCCGTGTAATGATATGCATACGTCACTACCCCAGTGCTCAGGTATGTTGTAAACTATTGGGATGTACACGCCGTGTAATGATATGCATACGTCACAAGCCAAGTGCTCAGGGACCCTTGCAGACGAATATGATGTACCAACCGTGTAATGATATTCAAATGGCTTCAGTCGTACAAAGTAGAGGAAGAAAGGAACAAAGCTTTACGGCATATAAGCAATGATAGGTTATATGAGACTATTGATCACGAAAATCATTGTTGGAGTAGATCAAATCAAATCACGAATCCCCTGGGTATTCGCTTCTTACGAATGTTGTAAAAATTAGTGGAGATCCATTTTTACCTCCAACCCACACGGGGACGTACAAAGTCAGAAAACCTTCTTCCATGGTCTCTATGAAGAAACCTAAAAGACACACGCACCCAGAGGAAAATCCGTTAAACACTAGTAGTCTGTATGAAATGCACACGTATTGTCTTGATTATTAATTCAAAAGGGTTAAAATACTGACTACGAAAACGTCGTTATATAGATTTATGTGTTCTCTATTAATTAAATGCTTCACTAACAAGTAGACAAATTTGAAAACATCAATTCGTTAACACTTTTATTTATGAAAGTGAAAACATCTGACTCTCTCTCTCTCTCTCTCTCTCTCTCTCTCTCTCTATCAATCTCTCTCTCTCTCTCTCTCAATCAATCTCTCTCTCTCTCTCTCTCTCTCTCTCTCTCTCACACACACACACACACACACACACAGATGCACACACACATTCTCACGCTCGCTTTCTCGTCTAAGTCTGCGCCCGAGAATGTGCGTTGTATAATACGAATGTAAGTGCCCGTCTTTCTGAGAAACATTAATACTCAAGGACATGCACAATATTTTTTACCTACATCCTGTTAGAAAACTCAGAAGAGGAAGAATGACACAGACACACTGGGTCAGCTCCAATGCCTTGCTCTGGGCCAACCTTGCAGACACGACATTTCTTGTCCGTGCTCACTCAGGTGGTGCATTCCTAAACCAAGCATTAACTTGCAGTTTTGTGCAGTGAAAGGAGTCCTGTGTGTAGCTTTGAGGAACACGATGTTCACCCACGGTGTGCAGAGTCATGAGTAACGCCTCAGTTATGCACAGGGCATTTTTCAGTCCGTCGACGTCACACAGTTGAAGTCTTTAGAAGGAGACATGGGCCGCGTTGCATAGACGCGAGGTCCTGCGAGGCACAGGCCGATGTCAACACGTGTCAATATTTGACTGCCTTTACATCTGCATTCATCGTGTTGACACGTGCTGACATCGGCCTAGTCAACGCAGAAACTTGACTTTCCTCGCGTCTAAGCAACGCCCTCCAGGCGCTGCACAGCTCGACATTACTTGAACATTAGGTTTGTTCAGGAGGCGCAGCGATTCAAAGCGCTGCTCAGCGCTGCATGAGATTCACTCCTGAACAGCAATTTTGGGGCGTGATTCACTCAGCGCTGAACAGCGCTTTGAATCACCAATCCGACGTGATTCAGACGATTCTGCATCACATTCCAAATGGCGTCTTCGATCCCGCACTGGCCTTCGATGCGTAAAATAACCCTCAGAAACATCATTTTGGGATTGGAACGGGCTTTATTTGCCCCAAGCGCTCTGTATGTGCGAGTAATGGCAAGTAAGGATGACACAGTAGTGGACTTTATTCATGCAGAACACATTTAAACGTGCATAAACGATGTCTGTGGCAAAGAAAATATTTTTTTCGCGTCTATCAACACAATATGGGGCGAAGAAGATTTACCTCCCCTTTAACAAGTGAAGCGCTGCACTACATCTTAGGTGTTCATGAGAGGCAAAGAGCGCTTAATTGCCAACATGAAGCGCTCATGCAGCGCGTTGTACTCCTGAACAAGCCTAGTGTAATGATAGGTGTGGCAGTTGTCCCGTAGCACGTAGGCCACGATTTTTTTTCCTCTTTGATACTACTTCCTGCTTGACGAGAAGGGCGGATTATGAGTAAAAGCACCTGATTTTGAATGCGTCCTCATTTTCAGTTTCGTCTTGAACTCCATTGCTGGTTGTGCAAGACGACCACGCAAGATGTGTGTGGTGCTTTTAAAAAATATTTTTCTTTCATTCAAAACGTGATGTCCGTCCATGTGGCACTTCAAAGGGGAAGATGCCAAGTTAGGGGTGTTTTTGATACGATACTCGATGATGTGTCATCGAATACAACAACATACTTGAAAATATCGACTTCTGTAAAATATGTGGAACATTTAACACTTCCCCATCATTTGAGACCAAGAGGCTTGCGTACTACGTCACACTCTGAAAGTACTACGTCACACTTTGAAAGTACTACGTCACACTCTGAAAGTACTACGTCACACTCTGAAAGTACTACGTCACACTTTGAAAGTACTACGTCACACTCTGAAAGTACTACGTCACACTTTGAAAGTAACACGTCACACTTTGAAAGTACTACGTCACACTTTGAAAGTACTACGTCACACTTTGAAAGTACTACGTCACACTTTGAAAGTACTACGTCACACTTTGAAAGTACTACGTCACACTTTGAAAGTACTACGTCACACTTTGAAAGTAGTGCATCAAACTAGTAACGTGCAACGACACAAAATCCAAGTCACATGACCTCCTCTCGCTCAGTGCCGAAAGTGAACTTACAGTTGGGCTTCAAACACAAAATTTCACT
>JAWQFJ010017094.1:0-7500 GCA_034096865.1 Theodoxus fluviatilis | reverse complement strand
TCCGGAGCAATCCTAATAACGCATCATACGCGATCATGTCGCCAGACCAGGGGCGCGTTTCCTTTCGAAAGGTTGAACCCCCATCCCACCCCCCACCCCCCCACCCCCCAACTACCCCCTAAAAAGTTCAGAAATGAGCGCTCACGCCGTCACGACGAGCGCTTGAGTGGACGAGTTCAATCAGGAGAAAAGCCTTGAGCTTAGGGAGCGCTTGCCATGAGCTTTCATCTCTGATTTAAAAAAACACCTTTCGACACGAAACGTGCCTCTGGTTCCGGAAGAGAATCGCTTACGATGCGTCAGGATGCTTATGACAAACCCCCCTGAGTTCTTTGGCGGGAATGGCATTCATGGCAGGTTGTCAAACAAGTCACTTCCTTCAGTACAGTTCATATATTATTCGCGTGGTGTTTCTTGCCTTACCTTCCATGAGTGTTCATGCACTTGATGATTCAATGCGGTTTTGGAAGCCTCCTATGCTGTTTAAAAAGACGTCATGCCACAAATTCTACTAGACTGTTCAGTCCGTCTTTTTCCTCACTTGACGGAAAGATGATCGTAGAAATCAATTGAAAAGTCACGAGTCACTGTGCACGTGAATGTGAGCGTGCTTGTGTGTTTGCGCGAGTGTGTGTGTGTAATCCCACATGTGTGTATGCATTCGTGTGTGTAACTGCAGTCGGCATTGCGTATAGTGTCACTTTGTGTTGCATAGCTGGCATTGCGGATAAATATTACTCTAATGTAGGCAATTCTTACTCTACGAGGTATAAGTAAGTGTTTTTTTTATGATAGTCTGATTTCACTCTCACCTGAGTATTGAAGGTACTTATAGATGTTTTTAAAAGTCACAAAAGTGTATCTACATGGGACAACATCTTGTTCTACGAATTATATACGTAGTTCATCTGTGATTGCCCATTCGTCTACAGAAATAAGCCTCTATTTCAGGTGATGGCTGCACCAACACACCGACTTATGAACTAGAAGGTAACATACTCGATTTATTAACTATGTCACATTCTGCAGTGTTGTAGACAAATAAAATGATTAGCTAGGTGCAGGATTATTCTGTCTCATAATTTTCTGTAGAATTCTTAAAATGCTTGTTACGCAACTCAATACAGTTTTATGCATATAGTTTGTTGGCGTTCTTCAGCATGCTTATGAGTAATTACACATTAGAACGCATCACCAAGCTATACTCATTTGTACCGAAACAGTAATTGCTGACTTTTGGAGGAAGATCGGATTGCAGTGATGGTAATGAAAGTAATGGTAGTGGCGTTGGTAACAGTGGTATGATAGCACCGGTAAGAATGGTGGTGGTGGTGGTGGTGGTGGTGGTGGTGGTGGTGGTGGTGGTGGTGGTGGTGGTGGTGGTGGTGGTGGTGGTGGTGGTGGTGGTGGTGGTGGTGGTGGTGATGGTGGTGGTGATGGTGGTGGTGATAGTGGTGGTGGTGGTGGTGGTGGTGGTGGTGGTGAAGGTGGTGGGATGGCGCCGGCAGTGGCGGCGGTGGTGGCAGTTGTGGTGATGGTGATGGTAGTGGCGCTGGTGGTGGCTGTGGTGATGGTGGCTGTGGTGGTGGACGCTGTGGTGGTGATGGCTGTGGTGCTGGTGGTGGCGCTGGCGTAAGCGGCGCTGGCAGTGTGGTGGTGGTGGTACGGATAGTGGTGGTGGAGGAGGTGGTGGTGATGGAGGTGGTGGTGGTGGTGGTGGTGGTGGCAACGGCGGCGGCGGCGGCGGTGATGGTGGTGGTGGTGGTGGTGGTGGTGGTGGTGGTGGTGGTGGTGGTGGTGGTGGTGGAGATGGGATGGTGGTGGTGGTGGTGGTGGAGGTGGGATGGTGGTGATGGAGGTGGTGGTGGTGGCAGTAGTGGTAAGTATGGGGATCGTGCATGCGGAGAGAAATACTGATGCGGTATGACTGCAGAGAAGAAACAGCGTAACACGGAAAATTTCTTACTAAAACTAGTAAAAGAAGCACCGTTTAGGGCAAGTTTCGAGGTAAACTTACAGGAAATTTCATCGTGTACTTTCAGCCAGTATGTGGGTTAGAAACAGCATCATGCTTTGATATTTGACAGCCAAGTGCTGATATACATACCACACTTTGAGAAATGCTTATCAGGTTTAAATACTTATATATTTTCAAGGGATATACATGTATATGCCGCTGTGTAATATTGTTGAGACAAATTGTCGGCATGCTGTTTTCGAGATTTAAAAAATTCCCTTTGACTCAGGTGTATGAACTTTAAATTCTGCATTTACGATACATCGTACGACAGCTTTAGTCACAACTGAATATATAGATTCCCACAAAAAAACAACACAAAAAACAGGTCGGGTTCGAAAAACGTTTCAGCGCGGATTCGAACCCGTTCACGCATGACCTAACGTTACAATAGTCCAACGCTTTACCATCTGAGCCATTCTGCTACTGACGTTTCTACGTGTTTGTAAAGGAGTTATAACGTTCTTTTCCAAAAACTCACTGGCTTCGTATTTTGCACTGTAAAATGTAGAAAAATTGATATTAGTTCATAAAATTGGAGTGGTCTTGTACATTTTAGGATGGACCTAACTTCTAGTAAGTGTGTAAAATGTCAAGGAAATCCGTCCAGCAGTTTTTGATATATCAGCCGTTAAGTCGAGACATACGCACACTGTGACACAGACTGCTGAGTCGACAGACATGCAGATAAATCATAAAGTCTGAATTATCTTTGTGTTGCATTCTTTCACACAAATCCTTTTTTGCACAAGACCACAGCACACTTGATTCGAGAGAGAAAATGGGCATCTTTATTAAGAAAGCTTAGTAACCAAAGATTAACACACATCCATTATTCTTTCTTAATAAAGAGCCAGTGACACCATATATTATACATACGACAGTATAATAATCATAGCAGCATGCCTCAGAACCTCAAAAATATTATTGCTTATATAACACGGCTGAGGTTGTGCAAACAAATGTACACATCACTCACATTGCAAATTTTCCTCTTCAGAAACAGAATTCTACATTCATACAATTAATCAAAACCATGACCCTGGTTATGTCCCTTGTTCTGATCTCAGTGTTATTTGTTCTAGTAGTTTTACCTCTCACCCATGTACAAAATTATTTACAATCACATCATAACATGTAACTAATCTTCTTGACCCCTGTTTTGTGTGAGGGCTGACCGCCACAGCTATAAGGAGTTGCAGACGACTTATAGCAGCCCCCACACAACCCAGAGAATTAAACTAGAGAGATAGACCTACTGACGCACGAAAAACAGACACAATACCCGGTAGGTATGTGCAACCACCGTGCCATCTGCAGAAAAAGTGTAACGTTCGTATTAGAGTAGACTCCGTGACTAACAGTGGAGAGATTGAGTGTGCAGGTATTGCGTGTTTGGCCGAGTGGAAAGTAATGAACAACTTAACAAAGCCCAATGTTATATCTGCGAGACTGAGATTGTGCTTGGATACTGCCAAGTCCCCTACTCTCACAATTCATGGAAGGCTCATAAAAACATAGCCATGAAAAGAGTTTGTAGGATAGGTTTGGAGATTGGTATGCGATGATCCCTGTGGGTTTTAATGTTTTCCTAGCTTGCGGCATCTTCCTAATGATGAAGGAGTCTGGTGGGTTCGATTGCTGAAAAGGCTGATGCTACTGTGGCTGGAGCATACCCCCTTCTCGTGCATGTACAGATATACAGAAAAGAAGGGCAAGCCCACACGACTCACATGCTGAGCGAATGTGAGAAAATGGCTGTTGTTTAGACAACATTTAAGGCACCTGCGACCTTGACCTTGAAGCGGGGTCAAGTCTCTTTGTCATCATACACCATCATGCCGAATTGGGTGTTGATAGACTTAATAGTCTGGGAGAAAAATTCCAACGTTAGGGTTTTAAACGGATGACACCCGACACGGGTGACCTAATATGAAAGTATAGCATGTGTACTACAATGTTATGAGTTTGGAAGAGTTAAACTGGTATCAAAAAATTGGGATGACTTTGCTCTATATACCATACATGGGTCAGGTATCCAATCTCCAAAACCTTAGCGAAATTAGGAAATTGTGAAAAATTCCTGTTTTTAGACAACATTTAAAATTCTGACCTTTTTAACGGACAGGAGGCCCGTATGCCCGGAACATAGACTCGCTTTTGTAAGTCAAAAGGACATGCGCATCTACTGGCAAGGCCTTCGGGAGTCTGTGCTGCTGCTCAAAGTTCTTAACTGCTGCTCAAGTTCTTAGGTATGCTACTCTTGTCACCTTGCTCGACGCCCCCGCCATAAGTTGCTGTCCTACACTCCATGTCTTTGAAGGTCAGGTCATTGTGCAAGGTATCAAAAAA
The DNA here is from genome assembly GCA_034096865.1 of Theodoxus fluviatilis. Taxonomy (NCBI): domain Eukaryota; kingdom Metazoa; phylum Mollusca; class Gastropoda; order Cycloneritida; family Neritidae; genus Theodoxus; species Theodoxus fluviatilis. Next base: position 3,131 of record JAWQFJ010017094.1, on the reverse strand, counting down.
ATTGGGATGACTTTGCTCTATATACCATACATGGGTCAGGTATCCAATCTCCAAAACCTTAGCGAAATTAGGAAATTGTGAAAAATTCCTGTTTTTAGACAACATTTAAAATTCTGACCTTTTTAACGGACAGGAGGCCCGTATGCCCGGAACATAGACTCGCTTTTGTAAGTCAAAAGGACATGCGCATCTACTGGCAAGGCCTTCGGGAGTCTGTGCTGCTGCTCAAAGTTCTTAACTGCTGCTCAAGTTCTTAGGTATGCTACTCTTGTCACCTTGCTCGACGCCCCCGCCATAAGTTGCTGTCCTACACTCCATGTCTTTGAAGGTCAGGTCATTGTGCAAGGTCTCTAGGGGCCGTAGAGACGGCACCACGCTGTAGCCCTCAAAGGACGCGCAGTGGGTGCCACGCTGGTGCTGGCAGTGGGGGAGACGATGGTGCTGCTGTCCGTGGGGGCCACGCTGGAGGGTTGTGTAGCAGCAGTTGCATCCATTCGTGCTCCAGGGTCGCCAAGCGTGCGGAGAGGCCCCATCAATGTTGCGCTGTTCTCCTTCAGCTGTTGCAGGATAGCCGCTTCCCAGGTGATCCGGCCGAAAGACCGGTGGGGCGCCACGCTGGAGTGGCGGTGGTCGGAGATTGCCTGTGCATGGTCAAGCAGAGCAGTGGAAGGGAGTGACTCCATCCTGTCCTGCAACCTGCTGGGAATCCTGCGCCTGCAGGTGCCCCGTCGTTGGGGAGGCATTCTGCAAAATGCAACAAAATCTTGTGCCACCAACATGAAACTCGCCACTATTCCTAACAATTGGAGTTCACCAGAATTTCATCACCAGGGCTCTGGGCCCACTGTGATCCTGCAGGAATTCCACCAGGCATGACGCCCATCCGTTGGAGTTCACGAGGAAGTCCATCATCCGGGCTTGCGCCCATACCTGCAACAAAACCAGGGCTTTTGGGCCCACTGGGATCCCACAGGATTCCCTCAAGGCATTACGCCCAAGCATTGGAGTTCACGAGGAAAACCACCACCAGGGCTTACGCCCAAACCTGCAACAGAACCAGGGCTCTGGGCCCACTGGGATCCCACAGGATTCCCCCAAGGCATAACGCCCAAGCATTGGAGTTCACGAGGAAATCCACCACCAGGGCTTACGCCCATACCTGCAACAGAACCAGGGCTCTGGGCCCACTGGGATCCCACAGGATTCCCCCAAGGCATAACGCCCAAGCATTGGAGTTCACGAGGAAATCCACCACCAGGGCTTACGCCCATACCTGCAACAGAACCAGGGCTCTGGGCCCACTGGGATCCCACAGGATTCCCCCAAGGCATTACGCCCAAGCATTGGAGTTCACGAGGAAGTCCACCACCAGGGCTTGCGCCCGTACCTGTAACAGAACCAGGGCTCTGGGCCCACTGGGATCCCACAGGATTCCCCCAAGGCATAACGCCCAAGCATTGGAGTTCACGAGGAAGTCCACGAGAGACCCATACCTGCAAAGCAAAACCAACATGTACATCCAGTCATTGACAGTGACATTTGCTCCAACCAGAACCCTCTCGCTCTGCCGGTGTCAGAGTGGTTATGCCTCTGGGTAACCTTGAATTTTTTGCGACTGTAGCTCAGTAATCTAATTATCACACTCATTTAACTCACACCACTTAAATGTTTTACAGTGACATTCTGCAGTGGTCACAACACCGTGAGGTTCCCGTGCCATGGCAAGGGAGACTACCGCTGCTCCCTGCTTAGCAACTTACCAGTCAGAGTCGCCTCCCCTGTCACCGTTATTATGGCGCCAGGAGCTACCTGCACTCAAACCAACCTGGCACTCCCAGTGACTTCTTGCTGCGAACAGCACCCTCTAGCACTGCCGGTCAAATTGGTTGTTGCCTCTGGGTAACCTGGAATTCAGGCAGGTGTAGCTCATGAATATAATGATAACACTCATTTACCCATGTTTGCACAGGGATTGCCACCGAGGCCGTACTCCCAACAATTGGAGTTCACGAGGAATTCCACTGCAGGGCCTGCGCCCCAAATTTTTGGGATCCCGAAGGATTCCCTACCAAGGTATTACGCCCACAAAGGAGTTCGAGAGAATTCCACCGCCTGGATCTTCCGAGAGACCCATACCTGCAAAGCATAGCCAACATGTACATCCAGTCATTGACAGTGACATTTGCTCCAACCAGAACCCTCTCGCTCTGCCGGTGTCAAAGTGGTTTTTGCCTCTGGGTAACCTTGAATTTTTGCGACTGTAGCTCAGTAATCTAATTATCACACTCATTTAACTCACACCACTTAAATGTTTTACAGTGACATTCTGCAGTGTTCACAACACCGTGAGGTTCCCGTGCCATGGCAAGGGAGACTACCGCTGCTCCCTGCTTAGCAACTTACCAGTCAGAGTTGCCTCCCCTGTCACCGTTATTATGGCGCCAGGAGCTACCTGCCGTGTGTTCAAGACGACCCACCGGTAGCCTACCAGTATCCTACCTACCGGTGTGCCTTCCTGAACGACTCGTTATGACCCAACGGTAGCCAAGATGGCTTCCAAGATGCCTTCTCATCGCCGCGGATTGCGCTTCTCAACCAAATGAGTAAACCAGCAGCTGCAGACTGCTTGTTCCTTGTGGAAGCTGATGAAAAACGTTAAGCTGTAGCTGTGCATGAATGCTCGACATCGCTCGAATAGAAATTTATGTCAAAACGACAGTGCTGACTTGGTGTAAGCAAGAATAGTTCGATGCACTCTTCAAGGGAGGTAACACCACAAACCAAGGGCTAAATGTAAGAAATAAGAGTTGCTTCCGAATCATGCCGAATGATTCGCAAATGATGGGAGGCACAAGTCTGTCGCACATTTCTCTGTTCATTGACGAACATACTTGATGCGTACAGATCGTAAGTTAGCATAGAATCGGGCAGAATCATGCCGAATGATTCGCAAATGATGGGAGGCACAAGTCTGTCGCACATTTCTCTGAACATACTTGATGCGTACGGATCGTAAGTTAGCATAGAATTCCGGAGAAAACGTGGTAGAAATTGTGAGAGCCATTCTTAGCCAAATTGAATTATCGAATGAGGTGCTCTGCATTTTCAATCAAACGGCGGACCGTCTGAAA
>JAWQFJ010017092.1:55000-89396 GCA_034096865.1 Theodoxus fluviatilis | reverse complement strand
ACAACACACAGACCCACTGTCTCCACCCTCTGCCTTCCACTACAACACACAGACCCACTGTCTCCACCCTCTGCCTTCCACTACAACACACAGACACACTGTCTCCATCCTCTGTCTTCCACTACAACACACAGACCCACTGTCTCCACCCTCTGCCTTCCACTACAACACACAGACACACTGTCTCCATCCTCTGTCTTCCACTACAACACACAGACACACTGTCCCCACCCTCTGCCTTCCACTACAACACACAGACCCTCTGTCTCCACCCTCTGCCTTCCACTACAACACACAGACCCACTGTTACACCCTCTGTCTCCACCCTCTGCCTCCACCCTCTGTCTCCACCCTGTCTCCCCCCTCTGCCTTCCACTACAACACACAGACCCTCTGTCTCCACCCTCTGCCTCCACCCTCTGCCTTCCACTACAATACACAGACCCACTGTCTCCACCCTCTGTCTCCACCTTCTGTCTTCCACTACAACACACAGACCCACTGCCTCCACCCTCTGCCTCCACCTTCTGTCTTCCACTACAACACACAGACCCACTGTCTCCACCCTCTGTCTCCACCCTCTGCCTTCCACTACAACACACAAACCCTCTGTCTCCACCCTCTGCCTTCCACTACAACACACAGACCCACTGTCTCCACCCTCTGTCTCCACCCTCTGCCTTCCACTACAACACACAGACCCACTGTCTCCACCCTCTGTCTCCACCCTCTGCCTCCACCCTCTGTCTCCACCCTGTCTCCCCCCTCTGCCTTCACCCTCTGCCTTCCACTACAATACACAGACCCTCTGTCTCCACCCTCTGTCTCCACCCTCTGTCTCCACCTTCTGTCTTCCACTACAACACACAGACCCACTGTCTCCACCCTCTGCCTTCACCCTCTGCCTTCCACTACAACACACAGACCCACTGTCTCCACCCTTTGCCTTCCCCTACAACACACAGACCCACTGTCTGCACCCTCTGTCTTCCACTACAACACACAGACCCCCTGTCTCCACCCTCTATCATCTATGTTCCACTACAACACACAGACACACTGTCTCCACCCTCTGCCTTCCACTACAACACACAGACACACTGTCTCCACCCTCTGCCTTCCACTACAGCACACAGACCCTCTGTCTCCACCCTCTGTCTCCACTGTCTCCACCCTCTGCCTTCCACTACAGCACACAGACCCTCTGTCTCCACCCTCTGTCTCCACCCTCTGTCTCCACCCTGTCTCCCCCCTCTGCCTTCCACTACAACACACAGACCCTCTGTCTCCACCCTCTGCCTTCCACTACAACACACAGACACACTGTCTCCACCCTCTGTCTCCACCCTCTGCCTTCCACTACAACACACAGACACTCTGTCTCCACCCTCTGTATTCCACTACAACACACAGACCCACTGTCTCCACCCTCTGCCTTCCACTACAACACACAGACACACTGTCTCCACCCTCTGTCTCCACCCTCTGCCTTCCACTACAACACACAGACCCACTGTCTCCACCCTCTGCCTTCCACTACAACACACAGACCCTCTGTCTCCACCCTCTGCCTTCCACTACAACACACAGACCCACTGTCTCCACCCTCTGCCTTCCACTACAACACACAGACACTCTGTCTCCACCCTCTGTATTCCACTACAACACACAGACCCACTGTCTCCACCCTCTGTCTCCACCCTCTGCCTTCCACTACAACACACAAACCCTCTGTCTCCACCCTCTGCCTTCCACTACAACACACAGACACACTGTCTCCACACTCTGTCTTCCACTACAACACACAGACCCTCTGTCTCCATCCTCTGTCTTCCACTACAACACACAGACCCACTGTCTCCACCCTCTGCCTTCCACTACCACACACAGACCCACTGTCTGCACCCTCTGCCTTACACTACAACACACAGACCCTCTGTCTCCACCCTCTGTCTCCACCCTCTGCCTTCCACTACAACACACAGACCCTCTGTCTCCACCCTCTGTCTCCACCCACTGCCTTCCACTACAACACACAGACCCTGACTCCACCCTCTGCCTTCCACTACAACACACAGACACACTGTCTCCACCCTCTGCCTTCCACTACAACACACAGACACTCTGTCTCCACCCTCTGCCTTCCACTACAACACACAGACACACTGTCTCCACCCTCTGTCTCCACCCTCTGCCTCCCACTACAACACACAGACACACTGTATCCACCCTCTGCCTTCCACTACAACACACAGACACACTGTCTCCATCCTCTGCCTTCCACTACAACACACAGTCTCCGCCCTCTGCCTTCCACTACAACACACAGACGCACTGTCTCCATCCTCTGTCTCCACCCTCTGCCTTCCACTACAACACACAGACACACTGTATCCACCCTCTGCCTTCCACTACAACACACAGACACACTGTCTCCACCCTCTGTCTTCCACTACAACACACAGACCCTCTGTCTCCACCCTCTGCCTTCCACTACAACACACAGACCCTCTGTCTCCACCCACTGCCTTCCACTACAACACACAGACCCTCTGTCTCCACCCTCTGCCTTCCACTACAACACACAGACACACTGTCTGCACCCTCTGCCTTCCACTACAACACACAGACCCTCTGTCTCCACCCACTGCCTTCCACTACAACACACAGACCCACTGTCTCCACCCTCTGCCTTCCACTACAACACACAGACACACTGTCTCCACACTCTGCCTTCCACTACAACACACAGACACACTGTCTCCACCCTCTATCTCCACCCTCTGCCTTCCACTACAACACACAGACACACTGTATCCACCCTCTGCCTTCCACTACAACACACAGACACACTGTCTCCACCCTCTGTCTCCACCCTCTGCCTTCCACTACAACACACAGACACACTGTATCCACCCTCTGCCTTCCACTACAACACACAGACACACTGTCTCCCCCCTCTGCCTTCCACTACAACACACAGACACACTGTCTCCGCCCTCTGCCTTCCACTACAACACACAGACGCACTGTCTCCATCCTCTGTCTCCACCCTCTGCCTTCCACTACAACACACAGACACACTGTATCCACCCTCTGCCTTCCACTACAACACACAGACACACTGTCTCCATCCTCTGCCTTCCACTACAACACACAGACACACTGTCTCCGCCCTCTGCCTTCCACTACAACACACAGACGCACTGTCTCCATCCTCTGTCTCCACCCTCTGCCTTCCACTACAGCACACAGGCCCTCTCTCTCCATCCTCTGCCTTCCACTACAACACACAGACCCTCTGTCTTCACCCTCTGCCTTCCACTACAACACACAGACCCTCTGTCTCCACCCTCTGCCTTCCACTACAACACACATACCCTCTATCTCCACCCTCTGTCTCCACCCTCTGCCTTCCACTACAACACACAGACACACTGTCTCCACCCTCTGCCTTCCACTACAACACACAGACACACTGTCTCCATCCTCTGTCTTCCACTACAACACACAGGCCCTCTCTCTCCACCCTCTGCCTTCCACTACAACACACAGACACACTGTCTCCACCCTCTGCCTTCCACTACAACACACAGACCCACTGTCTCCACCCTCTGTCTCCACCCTCTGCCTTCCACTATTACACACAGACACACTGTCTCCACCCTCTGTCTCCACCCTCTGCCTTCCACTACAACACACAAACCCTCTGTCTCCACCCTCTGCCTTCCACTACAACACACAGACCCACTGTCTCCACCCTCTGCCTTCCACTACAACACACAGACACGCTGTCTCCATCCTCTGTCTTCCACTACAACACACAGACCCACTGTCTCCACCCTCTGCCTTCCACTACAACACACAGACCCTCTGTCTCCACCCTCTGCCTTCCACTACAACACACAGACCCACTGTCTCCACCCTCTGCCTTCCACTACAACACACAGACACACTGTCTCCACCCTCTGTCTCCACCCTCTGCCTTCCACTACAACACACAGACCCACTGTCTCCACCCTCTGCCTTCCACTACAACACACAGACCCTCTGTCTCCACCCTCTGCCTTCCACTACAACACACAGACCCACTGTCTCCACCCTCTGCCTTCCACTACAACACACAGACACACTGTCTCCACCCTCTGTCTCCACCCTCTGCCTTCCACTACAACACACAGACACTCTGTCTCCACCCTCTGTATTCCACTACAATACACAGACCCACTGTCTCCACCCTCTGCCTTCCACTACAACACACAGACCCACTGTCTCCACCCTCTGCCTTCCACTACAACACACAGACACACTGTCTCCATCCTCTGTCTTCCACTACAACACACAGACCCACTGTCTCCACCCTCTGCCTTCCACTACAACACACAGACCCACTGTCTCCACCCTCTGCCTTCCACTACAACACACAGACACACTGTCTCCATCCTCTGTCTTCCACTACAACACACAGACCCACTGTCTCCACCCTCTGCCTTCCACTACAACACACAGACACACTGTCTCCATCCTCTGTCTTCCACTACAACACACAGACACACTGTCCCCACCCTCTGCCTTCCACTACAACACACAGACCCTCTGTCTCCACCCTCTGCCTTCCACTACAACACACAGACCCACTGTTACACCCTCTGTCTCCACCCTCTGCCTCCACCCTCTGTCTCCACCCTGTCTCCCCCCTCTGCCTTCCACTACAACACACAGACCCTCTGTCTCCACCCTCTGCCTCCACCCTCTGCCTTCCACTACAATACACAGACCCACTGTCTCCACCCTCTGTCTCCACCTTCTGTCTTCCACTACAACACACAGACCCACTGCCTCCACCCTCTGCCTCCACCTTCTGTCTTCCACTACAACACACAGACCCACTGTCTCCACCCTCTGTCTCCACCCTCTGCCTTCCACTACAACACACAAACCCTCTGTCTCCACCCTCTGCCTTCCACTACAACACACAGACCCACTGTCTCCACCCTCTGTCTCCACCCTCTGCCTTCCACTACAACACACAGACCCACTGTCTCCACCCTCTGTCTCCACCCTCTGCCTCCACCCTCTGTCTCCACCCTGTCTCCCCCCTCTGCCTTCACCCTCTGCCTTCCACTACAATACACAGACCCTCTGTCTCCACCCTCTGTCTCCACCCTCTGTCTCCACCTTCTGTCTTCCACTACAACACACAGACCCACTGTCTCCACCCTCTGCCTTCACCCTCTGCCTTCCACTACAACACACAGACCCACTGTCTCCACCCTTTGCCTTCCCCTACAACACACAGACCCACTGTCTGCACCCTCTGTCTTCCACTACAACACACAGACCCCCTGTCTCCACCCTCTATCATCTATGTTCCACTACAACACACAGACACACTGTCTCCACCCTCTGCCTTCCACTACAACACACAGACACACTGTCTCCACCCTCTGCCTTCCACTACAGCACACAGACCCTCTGTCTCCACCCTCTGTCTCCACTGTCTCCACCCTCTGTCTCCACCCTCTGCCTTCCACTACAGCACACAGACCCTCTGTCTCCACCCTCTGTCTCCACCCTCTGTCTCCACCCTGTCTCCCCCCTCTGCCTTCCACTACAACACACAGACCCTCTGTCTCCACCCTCTGTCTCCACCCTCTGCCTTCCACTACAACACATAGACCCTGACTCCACCCTCTGCCTTCCACTACAACACACAGGCCCTCTGACTCCACCCTCTGCCTTCCACTACAACACACAGACCCTCTGTCTGCACCCTCTGCCTTCCTCTACAACACACAGACACACTGTCTCCACCCTCTGCCTTCCACTACAACACACAGACACACTGTCTCCACCCTCTGTCTCCATCCTCTGCCTTCCACTACAACACACAGACACACTGTCTCCACCCTCTGTCTTCCACTACAACACACAGGCACACTGTCTGCACCCTCTGCCTTCCACTACAACACACAGACACACTGTCTCCATCCTCTGCCTTCCACTACAACACACAGACACACTGTCTGCACCCTCTGCCTTCCACTACAACACACAGTCACACTGTCTCCACCCTCTGTCCCCACCCTCTGCCTTCCACTACAACACACAGACCCTCTGTCTCCACCCTCTGTCTTCCACTACAACACACAGACCCACTGTCTCCACCCTCTGCCTTCCACTACAACACACAGACCCTCTGTCTCCACCCTCTGTCTTCCACTACAACACACAGACCCACTGTCTCCACCCTCTGCCTTCCACTACAACACACAGACCCACTGTCTCCACCCTCTGCCTTCCACTACAACACACAGACCCACTGTCTCCACCCTCTGCCTTCCACTACAACACACAGACCCACTGTCTCCACCCTCTGCCTTCCACTACAACACACAGACCCACTGTCTCCACCCTCTGTCTTCCACTACAACACACAGACCCACTGTCTCCACCCTCTGCCTTCCACTACAACACACAGACCCTGATGATGATGATGATGATGATGTCTACTTGTATAGCGCACGTATCCATGCTGGCAGCATGCTCAAGGCGCTTAAGCCGATGTTGAGGCTGTCTCTCAGTGTGTAGTGTCTCAAGTCAATGAGATCAGTCTCCTGCTGCCAAGGGCGCTGGCACACTGTTTTCCACAAAGGAGAAATTGTGCGTGCTGGGTGTTTTTAGTGTGGCCGACACCCACCCGTCGAGGACATGAGCGTCAGGATCTTTATAGTGCGTGATTTTGATGTTGTGAATGCGTATCACACACCCTCTGTCTGCACCCTCTGCCTTCCACTACAACACACAGACACATTGTCTCCACCCTCTGCCTTCCACTACAGCACACAGACCCTCTGTCTGCACCCTCTACCTTCCACTACAACACACAGACCCACTGTCTCCACTCTGCTTTCCACTACAACACACAGATCCACTGTCTGCACCCTCTGCCTTCCACTACAACACACAGACCCACTGTCTGCACCCTCTGCCTTCCACTACAACACACAGACCCTCTGTCTCCACTCTGCTTTCCACTACAACACACAGACCCTCTGTCTCCACTCTGCTTTCCACTACAACACACATACTCACTGACAGCACCCATGCACTGCTCAGCACATTGCTTGTACAGACCCTCTCTTGTCACATGACCCTTCACACCCACTTTTCCATCTCCCTTCTCTGATTTACTCTTTTAGGCAACATGAATTATGTCTTGTTGCTCATAAATTTTTTTTTGTCTTTTTTGTTTGCGGTTTTATTAATTGAGTGACAATCCACTTTGCATAGTGGAGATCTATAGAAAAAGTTTAGGTGTAGATATTTAATGAAAATCTAATGTTTGAAGTTACTGTAGTTATCGAGCTAGGTGTGTGTGTGTGTGTGTGTGTGTGTGTATGTGTTCATGCATGCATGCATGCATCATACTTGCACATGTATGTGTGCATGCAATCATGCACTGTGAAGGCATGTGTGAAGGCATGTGTGCATGCATGTGTGCCTTTGTGTGTGTGTATGTATGTGTGTGTGTATGTGTAGGAATGCATGTATGTGTACATTAAGGAATGCATGTGGTCAAGAGTACAGAGGTGCTGAGTATTGGTGTGACACAAATATTTCAAAATAAACTTTCTGATACACTCTTTATTTCACATAAATATGATGCATTAGGTGATGTCTAAACTGTACAGAAAAGAAAAACTGAATGCAGTCTTTAGTTTAGTTGTATTTGAAGAAGACAGTTTGGAGTCTTATCTTAACTTGACACCACCACACATTCAGAAAAAGAGCCACAAAAGATAAACTATTCAACACAAAAACTTTATTGCAGCTTCAACATCCAAGTATTAATGATATTATTGATCCTAGGTCAAGAAGAAATGAAATAAAATCATAATTGTTAGTCAAATTAGAGGTTAGCATTTGTCTTAACTTAACTTTACACCGCAGCCTTAACTGCCATTCAAAATCAATGTAACATGCATAATTACAGCAATTTTGTTTTAAAAATGTGTTCAGGGTCTCATCTAATAGAGGTTTAACAATTATCAACAGCAGAAAGGATTGATACACATATCCTGGCTCTAATTGTGGTTGCCTTCTGTTCGGCTTGTAAAAATATGTTAAAAATCCTCTTCAATTTAAACATTTCTTAAAGACAAAAAATATTACTCCATTAGCATGAATGCAAATCAATTATTCTTTATATTGAAGAAAAAATAAATATAGCACACTGTACTAAAAGCTCATTAAAGACATAAAATGGAAATTGCTCAGTTCACCATCTTAACTTGACACCGTGACAAAAGACTTTTTAATTTCTAATAAATAAAAAATGCATTGCACCACTATGAAAAAGATCCTGGCTAAAACAATGCTCTATACATAATCAATCTATTGAAAGTGGCATCAAAAAGTGTTTCACCATTTCAAGCAATTGCAAAAAGTTTGGGTTTTAACTCAACTTGACACCATTTTTAACATAACCTTACACAAACGTAAACAAAAAAGCATGATGTGGCATCATGATCAGAATGCATCTTAAATATGCTATAGATACACACTTTTCCAACATGTCTAATGATAATTTGGTGAACAAGGTATCCCTTAATAATTTCTACAGATGAAACTTTGTATTAGCATTATCATAACTTTACACAAACTTGGAAAATAGAACAATATTAATTTATGCATAACATGGAAAATGGCCAGATACTTGTTTCAACATGTTTCCAACAATATATTGGATAATCAAGTGTCACACAATGATCACAGATGCAGACTTGCTCCGTTTAGTTGAATAAATGAGAGAATAAACATTCGATACAAATCACCAAGTCAATACATTATTTTTCCTTAAAAAGGAAATTTTGATCTGCTTCTTTTATTAAGCCTCAGACAAGTAAAACAGAAATAAGATGACAGTGAAAAAGAACACACTATTTACATGTCATGTGAGAAAGATGCATTTATCCAACACCACACGCTATCCACTTGGATGACCACAGCATACCAACGCAGTTCACACATCATCACCTTACATTCTGAGTAGATAAACATCAAATGAAATACATGTATTTAAAAAAACTAGACAGTACACTGCTCAAGTTTATACAGACAGTTTAAAGCCAGTGTCAATGTTGTGCTGCAAAAGTTTATGGGAAAAAATGTTTCAAGCGATTGTCAATGGTTGGTGGTGGCATGATCCTTTTGATCTCTGTGGCATACACAAACCACGAATTCTCAACATTGGGAAACACAAAGTAGTCCCCCTGTTACTTCATGTTTCTGATATATACACCATCCTCCTCGACACTTTCAACCTGCAACAGAAACGTATTTCATTGGAAACAAAGTGTTAACCACCTTTAATTTTAATGCCAAAGAAGAATTTCTGTTTTGAACCAATAAAAACTAATTGTCCAGGCATTGGAAATTATTTGAAAACAGATAAAATACTTGATTGTAGAATGTACCACAAAATATATCCGTAAAACTAACTTAACCTTCTATTGCATGCATCTACATGCAATTTTGTGACTTTTCCAGGTTTCTATGGATGTTCATATTCCCCTATTTTAAATTAATTTTATTCAGCTGGTATTCAGCTGTTTTTTTTAATAAATTAACAGGTGATTTTGAACTGCATGCTAAGGACTACGTGGGTCGCTCAGTACCCATATTTTTGGTGATGACAACATGCTTAACTTTCAGTCTGGGTTGACCGAAATTACAGTGGGTATTCCTCTCAGGAGGAGGTGAGTCGCTCAGTACCCTTTTTTTTTAAGAGCTTCGGTGAATATTCCTTTCAGGACGACATGGGTAAGGATACAACCAATAGGTATGGGTACTGAGTGACCCACGTAGTCCTTTGAGTGTTGTAAAAATCGTAGTCTTGTGACAGTTGGAGAAGATTGCTCAGGACCGGGATGGATGGAGAACCCTTGTTTGCGGCCTATGCCCCAGGAGGGGTCAAAGGCGTAAGTAAGTCAGTGTGAAGGTTAAGTACTAACCGATCCAATGAAAGAATCCCCCACAGCATGACGGGGATCAGCGAAACTTCCATAAAATCTCCTACATGGATGCGGCTGAAACACATCAGATTAAAAATTAACGGAGTCATGGGACATGAAAACGCAAGTGTTAAGAAATAACTGTCACAAAAAGTAGCCCTTTTTACTTTTTAGACCACGAGTTTGGATAATGAACCCACAGGTACAGAGTACCCTCACTGCTTGCTTCGAGCGGTGCAAAAACCTGTCGTCAAGTTAAGATGCAACCAAATGCCAAACACAGGAGAAAACTGTGCATACGCAGCATAGTAAGTAAATATTCTCTCTTATATGGCACATTAAATTGTTGAGAATGAGAACACAATCATCTTTTTTCTTCAGAAAAGCAATAATCAGTATCATCTTATCTTGACACCAAGCCGCCTTCCTTGTGTTCCCTGAAGTTGTGTCAAGATAGGATAAGACAGCAAGACAGACCAAACTTTGATTTATAAACAATCTAGCACTACCACTCATCAGAATAAGTGCCTTTAATGTTTCAGAAAGGTGTGGGCACTTCTACAATGACCAGTTGAACTAAAACAGCAAAGTATCTCTCATCTCAACTTTACACCACACATTGTCGTCAAGTTAAGATGCAACCAAATGCCAAACACAGAAGAAAAATGTGCATAGTAAGTAAATATTCTCTCTTACGGCACGTTAATTGGTTTGGAATGAATACACAACCGTCTTTTTTTCTTCAGAAAAGCAATAATCAGTATCATCTTATCTTGACACCAAGCCATCTTCCTTGTGTTCCCTGAAGTTGTGTCAAGATAAGACAGCAAGACAGCTCAAACTTTGATTTATCAACAATCTAGCATCACAACTTATCAGAATGCATGTGTTCAATGTTTCTGAAGTGTGTGGGCACTTCTATAATGACCAGTTGAACTAAAACAGCAAAGTATCTCTCATCTCAACTTTACACCACACATTGTCGTCAAGTTAAGATGCAACTAAATGCCAAACACAGCTTAAAAGTGGATATAATGAGCAAGTTTTCTGTTTTATAATATCTAGAATAGTAATTGGAACACTACTGTATATTTTGTTTCTGCTAAGAATAGCAGTTGTCATCCCCATCCAAGCTCAATAATTTACTGCTATTCTTGAGTATCGTGGGGTTGTGTAAAGTTAAGATAAAACCACAAAACAAAGACAGTCTCCGTTAAAAATTAACCTGTAACAAATACCCCCTTAAGACATTCCAATTCCTGATCAGGAACCGTTTCTAACTTTTTTCTTCTTTTTTTTGCAAAATAACAGTTTCCACCTAACTTGACACACTCATGAAACAGCACTGACTGTGTCATGTTGAGATAAATCCTAAATTTCGTTTGATCTAAAACAAAAACTAAAGAATCATCTGTTGATTGATCAGGGAATGTTAGAAGCACTCTCATAACTTTAAAATCAAGTATACCTATTTGAATTTCCGATTTTAGTGAATACAGCATTATCGTAACTGTACACCCCATCTTGCACGCGTAAATTTGCGATGAGACTTCGAATTTTGAAATCACAATGGCGGACATTTGTTTAACAGAGGGAAGCAATTTTGATGCACTTATAATTAATAAAATCGAAGAACAGTGATTCTTTTTCCAGCACAAAGTGAACTTATCGCATTGAAAATCGTCATCGTAACTTGACACTAAAATTTCCAGCAGTCAACCCACGTTTTGCTCTTAAAATCGAATAACGCGTTTAGGTTTTCTTCGCAGACATGGAACATGAGACAACAGAAATGACCAGCAATGCTTTTACAAAGAAAATATCAAGCAAAATTAGCAACCAGCACATATAAACATCATTTCCGATCAAGATTAGCCAAGTTTTCACCATCGTAACTATTTGACACAACAACTTACCTTCCATTTTCTCACAAGACTCCGCCATCCTCTTCTTCAAGATTGTGTTGAAAATGGCGGTCTTATTCTGTACGTCACGAAACTGATGTCTGACCGGAAACATTATTTCGGGTTTTTTTTAATAGTTTTTTTTATCGTAACACAAAATTTTACACAACTGCATCTTTCGAGGATCAAATCAGTTTATTTCTATGTGAATCACTACCCGTGACTTTTTTCTCTCAAAAAATCCATTGACAAAAAGTCACCAATCGAACGCAGCCAGTTTGTCTTCTGCTTCGGATTTTGCAGTTCTTGCAATTTACAATTTTATTGCACCGTTTTCTGTTGACGCCGCTGTTGCGATAAGACTCGCCCAAATATAATGCCAAATTTACAAAGATTGTAACAAGTTAGGTATTTTCAAGTGAGGTTACCGTAAAGGGATCGGGTCAGTTTTTCAGTATCACGACCAAGTTAGTCGTAACTTACCTGCATTCTAGGTTCAAATTACGTCCGAAAAGCGCAACCAATTTTCATGTCACACTTTCTCTCACTGACAGCATTCAAATTTTTGCGCAAAACATGAAAAACATCAAAGTTGAAGAAGATTTATTGAGCATCAAACACATGTGCAGAAACATCGATCTTTTGTCAACAACATGAAACAAGTTTGGATTGTGTGAGTTCACAGTGTGTGGAGAAAGAGGCTCTGATTGACGGGAGGGGTAGTGACAATCGGCAGGTGGCTTCAGCACCAGGGTCACGGACGTACTTGACCGACATAGTACTTCATGTAGACATGATTCGATCGTAGGGCAGAGGTTTGCCCTAGTGGAAAGACGAAGGGTGAGAACCCGCTTGGTTGTTCAATCATGCTCTCATTGATCCATCAGATTTCTTCGACAGTTAGATCTTGTAGGCCTGAGTTTAGACAGTGGAGCACGAGTGATAAAGAGAACAGAGGAGGATCTAGGGAAAAATGCAGGTCAGCTGCGAGTTGGAGGGATGGGACTAGGTCGTGAGTTGGAGGGATGGGAGGTTGGGCATGGCGTACAGGGAGTGTGAGGGAGGTACGAGGTGGAGTGGGACAAGCAGTTGAGGTGTGGGATGGGAGGTAGGAGGTTGGGATGGGGACAGGTGTGGGGGTGTGCGGAGGGTTGGAAGGGAGGTTGGGGATGGGACAGATGTGGTGGAGGGATGGTTGGGATGGGACAGGATGGTGTGGGGAAGGAGGGTTGGGAGTGGGACCAGGTGTGTGCGGAGGGAGGGTTGGGATGGGACAGGTGTGTGGAGGGAGGTTGGGATGGGACAGGTGTGTGGAGGGAGGTTGGGATGGGACAGGTGTGTGGAGGGAGGTTGGGATGGGACAGGTGTGTGGAGGGAGGTTGGGATGGGACAGGTGTGTGGAGGGAGGTTGGGATGGGACGAGAGGCAGAAGCAAGCCCAGAGTAAGCAGGGGGTAGGAAGGGATAGAAAGAGGAAGGAAATGAACCCAAAAGCTTCATAGGGCGGAGTTTGGACAGGGAGCTTTAGTAGCCAGAGGTGTTATAGGGGGGGAAAGGAATACAGGGGGAGGACGAGGAAGCTACCAAAAAAGGGCAAGGGGAGTCAGCACGATTTTATTCCGTGTTGGTGGGAACCAAACAGAGGGAAGAGAGATCGAGGACACAGACTCTTCCTAACCCCAGCTGGGATCCCCCCCCCCACCCCGCCTCCCCCCCCCATGGTAGTCCCCCGACAGCGGGTACTGAGTGTGCCCCGACCACCCCTCGTTACACTGGTGGGGAAAGAAGAAGAGTATGAGGTCAGTAATAGAGATTGAAAATGGAAGAAGTGCAAGAAAGATTTCAGGAGAAGTGTAGAGAAGTAACAAATAGGAGAAGATGGGGGAGAGATAAGAATGCACGGTGATCAATTCTGTTTCTTACTACATAGTTGAGTTGCCTAAATCTAAAATCGAAATTTAGCGGTCTTATAGAAATTTTGGCGAGTGGGAGCATGATTGTAGAGCAGGATGGAGGACAGAAGTGTGTGTGGTAAGGGGTGTGAAGGGAGGTAAGTGCTTCAGATTGTTGGCGCGCCCGCGCCATTGGCGCATATTTTATCAGAATGGCGCGTTACTTTCAATGTGTATGCGCCAGCCGGGCGCGTCATAAAAATCGCCAACTTGTATAAATCCTCGGTCCGTCTTTTAGCCACACCAAGCACATGTGGCCACACCACGGAGTACCAAAACCGACGCCAAAGTGCTGCTTTGCCTAGCATCGATGCAACGCTGTGTGATTGGCTAACAGCCAGCAGACAACCAATCAGCGAACATCTATCAGTTTACCTTGCACAGACTCGCTCACGTGTGCGGAATCAAGATGCCACCAAAGAAAAGGCTTAGAAAACCCCCCTGAAGAAAACCAACGTCAGTTGACGTTGTCTTCAATGTTTTGCAAGGATAAAGCAAGTGGTAACTGTTTAGTTTTTATCTCTTACTAGCTGAAAATTGAAGCGATCGTTTTTTCTCTCCCTTCTCCCAGATCAGCCAACCGGCACGTGTTTTCCCCACGCCCCTTCCAACTCCTGCCTCACGCACTCCAACTTTTCTCCCCCTTCCCTCTTCTCTTAGATGTCGGCAAGGCGGCATGTGTATCTCCCTCCCTTTCCTCCAGCGTTTGGTGGGTCAGTGATCTAGCAAGTTCAGAACTGAACTGAACTGATCTAGCAAACTGTCGTCTCTAAAAATAGCTAAGTGCCGCGAACTCGTCGCGAGGTGGGCCTGGGGAGGGGGTAAAGAGGCAAGAGATCTAGAGCGGAGAAGGGGGGAAAAGGGATAAAAGAGGGATAGGGGTGGGGCGGGTTTAAAGAGGGAAGAGATCTAGAGCGGAGAAGAAGAATAAAAAGAGAGGGGCGGGGGTGGGGGGTGGGGTGGGTTCAGTACCGTAAACCTAGTGTCACCTGAAGTGATAGTCAGGCTCGCTGTCTAGTTGGATTTTGCGTCGTTTTGCTCTTGATGATATCGGTTGTGGAAATGTGAACTGTGAGAGTGTAAGGTTGTATGCGTCAAACTTCCGGAAAGAAGGTGAATGAGCGAATACTAGAGGAGTGATTTTGTGTTTGACTGGTTGAAGCAGATCTCTGTTAGATTTCATTGTGTTAGGCCCTAAAACCAAGTTTGTTTAAACAAAACATCATACCAGATAGCAAAAGGTTGGCCAACGTTGGGCCAACGTTGGCCAACCTTTTGCCAACGTATTTTGCTATCTGGGATGCTACCAAGAAAGAATAGAGTGGGTTTTGAGTGATCATGACTCTGTGTCCACAGAACGAAATGTTAAAAGAGACAATAAAACAACTGAAAGACACACAGCTTGACATGTGTTTGTTTATTTTTTATTTTTCGCTTTTTTAATTATTCATTTGTGTGTATGAGGGGCGGGATGCTGTAGGGGTGTCATGTGTGGGGTGGAGGGTCATTCTGTTTGAAGTGAAGGTTCGATTGCTAATGACCCATGTTTTTCAAAATTGACCCATCATTTTGCCTGGCCATGGGTCATTGGGCCCATGAAGTCTGAAAACAATCTGAAGCACTGGAGGTTGGGATGGGACAGGTGTGTGGAGGGAGGTTGGGATGGGACAGGTGTGTACTGGGGGAGGGGTTAATTAGGAGAAGCAAATATGTATATAATAATAATAATAATACAGACTATTTCTAACGCACATACCTTCCCTAATAGGCAAGCTCATGGCGTGTACAATGATGAAGTCTACACTCATACAAAGCATTCTAACACTCGCACACTGTACAATTGAAATAAAAAGAAAAAATTAAATACAATACAATTAATTAAGTAGCAGGCAAAACACGAAACATAAAAGAGGCGCCTTCACTGCTCGTCAGGAAAGACTGACCGGAACAGGTGTGTCTTGAGGGAGGTTTTGAACTGGGACATGGAATTAGAGTGACGGACAGGGAAAGGTAGGCTATTCCACGTTACAGGGCCGATGTAAGAAAAAGCTCGCTGTCCTTGGGTTTTCTTTTTGCGACGGGGGACATTTAACGTTTTGGTGTCTGCAGCTGAACGGTTATTCTAGCGGGGGTGTAGACAGTAGGAATTTCTTTGAGTGCGTGTGGTGCAGTTTGATTGAAGAAGTTGAAACACATAATGGCTAGCTTATACTCTATCCTCTGAGCGACGGGGAGCCAATGCAGTGCACGAAGGAGTTTGGATGTGGGAGTTCTCTTGGGACATCTAAAGATTAATCTAGCAGCAGTGTTTGGGACTTTTTGCAGTTTGTTTAGCAGAGTGTTGTTTCCTGTGTTTCTTTGTGTCTTGCTGGCAATTCAGTGGTGGTCTCTCCCATGATGCATCCTGTCACTTTGGACCACATTGTGTGCAGTTGGAAGCAAAGGAGACTGCCCTGAGAGAGAATTAAAGTCCATGGAGAGGGGGGGGGGGGGGGGTTTAGGGGGAGAATGGAGATGCTAGCTTGCTGTGGAGGTGTGTTAGTGGTCATTGCTGTTGACTTTCAGTGAAAATGCTGGGTCGGATCTGACACTTAGTCACAGGCATTGTCTTTTCTTGCTTGGTCCACTACTTTCACCTGACCTCAGCCACTGGAAGGCTGGCCTTGCACCCAGGTCCACATGGCATAGAATAGGCCCTGTACATACAGCAAGCAAAGCTAATGTTGCAATGGCCACAGTCAGTAGGCCCTGTACAGACAGCAAGCAAAGCTAGTGTTGCAATGGCCACAGTCAGTAGGCCCTGTACAGACAGCAAGCAAAGCTAGTGTTGCAATGGCCACAGTCAGTAGGCCCTGTACAGACAGCAAGCAAAGCTCGTGTTGCAATGCCCACAGTCAGTAGGCCCTGTACAGACAGCAAGCAAAGCTAGTGTTGCAATGACCACAGTCAGTAGGCCCTGTACAGACAGCAAGCAAAGCTCGTGTTGCAATGGCCAGTCAGTAGGCCCTGTACAGACAGCAAGCAAAGCTCGTGTTGCAATGGCCACAGTCAGTAGGCCCTGTACAGACAGCAAGCAAAGCTAGTGTTGCAATGGCCACAGTCAGTAGGCCCTGTACAGACAGCAAGCAAAGCTAGTGTTGCAATGGCCACAGTCAGTAGGCCCTGTACAGACAGCAAGCAAAGCTAGTGTTGCAATGGCCACAGTCAGTAGGCATTGTACAGACAGCAAGCAAAGCTAGTGTTGCAATGGCCACAGTCAGTAGGCCCTGTACAGACTCAAGCAAAGCTCGTGTTGCAATGGCCACAGTCAGTAGGCCCTGTACAGACAGCAAGCAAAGCTAGTGTTGCAATGGCCAGTCAGTAGGCCCTGTACAGACAGCAAGCAAAGCTAGTGTTGCAATGGCCACAGTCAGTAGGCATTGTACAGACAGCAAACAAAGCTAGTGTTGCAATGGCCACAGTCAGTAGGCCCTGTACAGACAGCAAGCAAAGCTAGTGTTGCAATGGCCACAGTCAGTAGGCCTTGTACAGACAGCAAGCAAAGCTAGTGTTGCAATGGCCACAGTCAGTAGGCCCTGTACATACAGCAAGCAAAGCTAGTGTTGCAATGGCCACAGTCAGTAGGCATTGTACAGACAGCAAGCAAAGCTAGTGTTGCAATGGCCACAGTCAGTAGGCATTGTACAGACAGCAAGCAAAGCTAGTGTTGCAATGGCCACAGTCAGTAGGCCCTGTACATACAGCAAGCAAAGCTAGTGTTGCAATGGCCACAGTCAGTAGGCATTGTACAGACAGCAAGCAAAGCTAGTGTTGCAATGGCCACAGTCAGTAGGCATTGTACAGACAGCAAGCAAAGCTAGTGTTGCAATGGCCACAGTCAGTAGGCCCTGTACATACAGCAAGCAAAGCTAGTGTTGCAATGGCCACAGTCAGTAGGCCCTGTACATACAGCAAGCAAATCTAGTGTTGCAATGGCCACAGTCAATAGGCCCTGTACAGTTAGCAAGCAAAGCTAGTGTTGCAATGACCACAGTCAGTAGGCATTGTACAGACAGCAAGCAAAGCTAGTGTTGCAATGGCCACAGTCAGTAGGCCCTGTACATACAGCAAGCAAAGCTAGTGTTGCAATGGCCACAGTCAGTAGGCCCTGTACAGACAGCAAGCAAAGCTAGTGTTGCAATGGCCACAGTCAGTAGGCATTGTACAGACAGCAAGCAAAGCTAGTGTTGCAATGGCCACAGTCAGTAGGCCTTGTACAGACAGCAAGCAAAGCTAGTGTTGCAATGGCCACAGTTGCCAATGAAATCTAAGTTCTTGTCTTACAGTTGAAAAGTAGTGAGTGACTGACTGGGATAAGGTTGCATACATGCTATGGATTAAGTGAGTCCATGCAGTGAGAGGGTGAGTGAACATTATAGGAAGAAGTGACTGATGATAAACATGTGAGAAAGAGAGGCAATGCTGACATGCTTTAGTGAACAGTTACTGACAAGTGACATGCATCCAAAACATTTAGCATTTACACGAAGCACTAAGTTGCTCTGCAGTCTGTGGAAAGGCACTGCTCAGTGCTTTCAGTGTTAGGTTGGTGCAAGCACTGTGAATTTTAGTGCATGCCGTTACTTTCCCTCTGTGTGTGTGTGTGTGTGTGTGTGTGTGTGTGTGTGTGTGTGTGTGTGTGTGTGTGTGTGTGTGTCCGTGTGTGAGGCTGGCTTGCATGCAGTCTGCTTGTTTGTCTGTCTATCCGTCCGTCCGTCTGTCTGTGCGTCTGTATGTATGCATGTATGTCCGTCAGCCTGCCTGCCTGCCTTGCCTTGCCTGTCTGTCTACCTGCCTGCCTGCCTGTCTGTCTGTGTGCCAGGGAGGAACAGAAGTCGATGACTGGGTCACTGGCCAGCCAGGTTTAACCGGGCCTGGGTAAAGAACGAGCGAAGCGCGCGTAAACGAGCGAAGCCCCAAAATACGAGCAGGCATGAGGAAATTAAACATTTATTACTTTTTCACCCTCAAATATGCTGAAATATGCAACAACAAAAAAAGTCCATTTTCCCCCGTCGTCCTCAGCTAGGCCCTACTCCTAACTTCCGTTTTCCGGCATCGGCTGCAAAGTTTTCAAAAGCTCGTCTGTCTTGGTTGATTTCGGTTTCGCGTTATCAACTGTCTGTGTTCGAGACATGCTCTCATGCATGCGACAAATATCAAAAATATATATTTTATATAAACAGACAAAATATATACAAGTGGACAATTAATAAATTCTACACCATACAATGAAATTTATAAAGACGATAATCTATTCTAAGCAAACGAAAAAATACAAAGGGGAGAAAAACAAAGAATGAAATAAACCACAAAAGAATGAAATAAACCACAAAAGTAGATCTAATCAGAAGTGGGCTGTTGTCCCTTCGCTCGTGTTGAGATGAATGCAACCCGAAGACCATACATTACTAATTAGTAATGTATGGTCTTTGGTGCAACCCACGTGAGTTAACAGGAAATGCAGCGCCGAGGTGAATGCTCAATGTCGGCCTTTTTCGTCAAATAAAATATCATACTTGGCATTTTTAATAATACCAACATTAATCAGGGCCATTAATTATTGTAGAACCGATCCTCGCGACCTCGATCGCTTTCGCTCGCTCTTTACCAACCTTCGCTCGTCTTCGCTCGTCTTCGTGTCTTCGCTCGTTCTTTACCTACCCCGGTTTAACCACCTCCTCCCACCACCTCCTCCCACCCCTGTACCTGACCTCCTTTCCTAGTGTGCCTATGAAAGACAGTGGCTGCGCTCGATTTAACCGCCGGAATCTGCTGGCGGCGGTCTGCCGTCACGTGACAGGCGAATCGACAGCTTTCGTGCCAATCGAGCGCTTTCGGCTGATCAACATGGCGGCACAATTGTGGTGTTTGCAAGTTACTATAGACAGCGGTAGCGACGATGACTAAATGTGCTGTCTTCTTGGTTTATGGTAAGGTTTGAGGTTATTGTGTAAATTGAACATTTTCATTACCACTACCTATGCCCTGATAAGTGACTCCTGAGCCTACTGCAGTCAAAGACCCTATATACACTACGACGGCGCACTCGAGCGATTTTCCTTTACGCAAAGGGAGGTCAGAATGTAGAGTTACGTCCCTTTCCGAGAGAATTTTCAATTCAAACTTAATGCAGGATTTCTCACCGTCAACCACACATCGTGCACACAATAAAGAAAAAAATCGTAATCTACTCCAATTGTCCAGCGGAGATTGCAGCGAGGTGACAAATTAAGGCACACATGAGTCAGCGGAGAACGAATTATCGAATATTTTCAGTGTCGAAGCGTCACAAAACATAAACCCTAGTCTGGTCGTCGCCATCTTGGATCTTTGTTCGCCTTAGAAAACCTGAGGGCGGACCCGGCGGTTCGCCGGGTGTTCCGTCGGTCATGTGACCTGAAGAAATCGAGCGCAACAAAAAAAAACGTCTCGCCCGCCGGCGGATTCAGGCGGACAACTCGAGCGCAGCCAGTATAAGAGACATAGGCCGGGGACGCGTTGTCGTCACTTCCGGAGTTATTTGTAGAAGCCACGTGCTTTCAGCCATGTTGGTAGGAGGCGAGTGCTGTCTGCTAAGCTGTGCTATGGAAGACGTGCAACCATGCCTACTTCTTGCTGCGTGAAAAATTGTTTTAACAACCAACAAAATGAAAAAATCAAGAGGAGTCAAACGCTCCTACTACTTTATACCATCAGAGAAAACCAATCTAGGTCCGATTGTGCAAAGGGTGACCGAAGCTAGACGAAGGATGAAAAAGAAAATTTACAGAATAGATCTGACCTTTCGAGACAAACACCCGGCGAAAATCAGCAGTCATCTCCCACAAATCCTGCTATGAAGAATCGATAGACTTCCAAAGACCTATAATTCTTTAACTCTTCCAACGTGTACGCCAATGTTCCGAGTACAACAATTAAATATGTCCATGGCACTCGTTGGCGGAGTGTTCCTCCGGATCAAGTTGGTCCTTCGTCAGCTGGTATGGATGGGTGGATGGATGGAGTTTACGGCTTATCAGCCTTTGTAGGCTATGTAAGGCCACCGAGCACAAAAACCACTAGAATAGTTCCGAGTCCGCAGGATTTCAAAGATGCCTCCATTATACATCTCTATAAGCGAAAAGGAAATAGACAGGCTTGTGACAACCATAGAGGCATATCACTGCTTTCTATCGCAGGAAAGATCCTTGCCAGAATCCTGCTCAACCGCCTCACAGCCCACCTTGACCAAGGACTCCTGCCTGAAAGTCAGTGTGGATTCCGAAAAGAACGAGGAACCATCGACATGGTGTTCGCTGCCAGGCAGCTGCAAGAGAAATGTCAGGAGCAGAACTCCGACTTGTTCTCCACCTATGTTGACCTGACCAAGGCGTTTGACACCGTTAGTAGAGAGGGCCTGTGGAAGATCATGGCCAAGTACGGTTGCCCAAGGAAATTCATCGTCTTGGTGCAACAATTCCACGAGGGCATGCAGGCCAGAGTCCAGGACAGCGGAGAGTCATCTGACCCTTTCCCAGTCACAAACGGGGTCAAGCAGGGCTGCGTCCTGGCACCAACACTGTTTAGCCTAATGTTTTCCGCCATGCTGTCAGAGGCCTTCAGAGACGAGGACGTTGGTGTCAACCTGAGGTACCGCACAGACGGCAAACTGTTCAACCTGCGGAGGCTCCAGGCAAAAAACAAGGTTATGACAGACATCATCAGGGATCTGCTGTTTGCCGATGACTGTGCCCTCAACGCTGTCTCAGAAGCCGACATGCAACGAAACGTTAATCTGTTCTCCAGCGCCTGCACAAACTTTGGTCTGACGATCAGTACAAAGAAGACTGAAGTCCTCCATCAGCCCGCGCCTGGAAAGCCCTACGTTGAGCCCAACATCACTGTCAACGGCCAGAGACTAAACACAGTGAACCGTTTCACATACCTAGGCAGCACACTGTCTCAGAATGCTACCATCGATGACGAAGTAAACATTAGAATTGCCAGAGCCAGCTCCACTTTTGGCAGGTTATATCCAAATGTCTGGAACAGAAGAGGCATTACCACTCAGACCAAGCTGAAAGTATACAGGGCAGTGGTGCTCCCCACACTGCTATATGCATGTGAAACGTGGACTGTCTATCAACGCCATGCTAGAAAACTGAACCACTTTCACACAACAAGCCTCAGGAAGATCCTCGGCATAAAATGGCAGGACAAAATTCCAGACACAGTGGTACTGACCAAAGCAGGTCTCCCCAGCATCTTCACCCTCCTGATGCAGTCACAGCTTCGCTGGGCAGGACACGTAGTCCGGATGCCAGACGAGAGACTGCCAAAGAGACTCTTCTATGGCGAGCTCCAGCATGGCCAGCGGTCCCACGGTGGGCAAAAGAAGCGCTTCAAAGACACCCTGAAAGCTTCACTGAAAGCTTTTGCCATCAATCCAGACACGTGGGAACGGGCTGCAATGGACCGATCCACCTGGCGCTCTTCCATCCACAAAGGTGCCAAGACATGCGAGGCAAACAGGATCACTGCCGCAGAAAAGAAGAGGCAAGCCCGCAAGGCCCATGCTGTCAACCCCCCTGGAGACGTCCCACTTGTCCCATGTCCCTTCTGTTCCCGAACCTTCCGTGCCAGGATCGGCCTCGTTAGCCATCTGCGCACACACAGACAGACCCAGTCCCAGCAACCCCCCGGATGACTAGAGTGGTCCTCGTCGACTCGACGAACGAACAACAAGGCCACCGAGCACAAAAACCACTAGAATAGTTCCGAGTCAGCGCAAATCAAGTCACGATGTACCTAGCTATTCGCCTCTTACGAATCGCGATGGATGGATGGATGGATGGATGGATGGATTGAGTTTTACGGCATATCAGCCTTTGTAGGCTATGTAAGGCCATCAGGCACGACAATCGCTAGAATCGAGCAAACGGAAATCAAGTCACGATGTACCTAGTTTGCCTCTTACGAATCGCGAAGGGAGACGCGGTGGGTCAATTCTTACACACACACACACACACACACACACACACACACACACACCCTAACCCACAGGGAGCGTCAGCTGGTATGGATCGAGCCCGCCGATTACCATCGACAGGCATCGGGCTTGCGAAAGTCAACGTAAAGCGTTTTCTTCCTCACGGACATTACCTTAGAAAGAAAAATGTATCAACTAACTCTAATTATTTTAGATGTTGGTTTCTTGGCACAGCCAGCTTACCATGTCGGAGCATATAAACAAATAAGAGAAAAGCGAAACGATCACTCGTGCACTGAGTTTTGATGCGTGACCGGGTGTCACGACTCAGTTTTTTATTATTTATTTCTTCAGGAATTTATAAAGAGAAATGTGGTGGCATGTGGTGATACTTTAAGTCCACCTCGCCCTATTGTACCTTTAAGTGTTTTGCAAGGTCAGCACTTGCTGACTAAGCATAATCCAGAACGTTGTGCACGTGCTTTTTGGTTCTGCAGTGGCTCGAGCAGAGCATTCTTTTCGTGCATGATTGGATTGATTAGCGTTCCGCATCACTTATAAATAGGGAGGAGTATAACGGATTGGGGAGAATGATAATTGACTAAGAGCTTTTTATGTGTAAGCCCGGTGTGGGCGGTTTTTGTTTAAAGAAAAGGTTTCTGATTAGTAATGTTTCCCCTGTGGGTTCGGGGTGAGAGCCGGCCCACCGCGTCTCTCTGTGCGTTTCTTGAGAGGAGAATATCTGGGAACACCGTGGCTGAGTTAGGTTTTGCTCTGGACGGTTTTAGTGATTTTTGTGCCCGACAGCCTTGCATGGCCTAAGGGGGCTGATTCTGATGGGCCCAGTGGCTTCATCCATGCAGTCCAGTGTTGTTTGCAGTTGCGGGGAGTGGAGGTAGAATTGATGGACAGAAGCGTAATAAGTAAGATGTTTGAGCCGCTGGGCAAGTTTTAAAGGAGTTTCATTTGTAACTGTTTTCTTTTCTTCTTTCCTTTTCGTTTGTGTGGTCAGTTAGTGAGATTGGTTTGTCAAAGATGTTTGAGTAATTGAGTCGATTGTTTTATGTTTTCGGTTTGTGGCGTCATTGTCTTTAAATGTGATTAGTGACTGAGGAAGGAAATTCCCATTATTTTTATTTTGTTACTGTCCGGTTGGGGTCGAGCCACGTTCCAGACACCCCAACTGTGACACCGGGGCACCCCCCAGAATGTTTTGTTTGCTTTGTATGTAAGGTTTTAGCACTAGCTGTAGGTGTAAAACTGGTCAGTTATTAATATAATTGGTGAATTTAGTTATCATGAAACTTTGTTTTGTGCTTTAATGCCCTTTCTTGTCATAATCTTACACGATACATTACGCCGAATGCGGGCAAGTTGATCATGCACTCATCGACTATATGATCGTGAATTTTCTGTCATCGCCTGACCAGGGAAACGAAATAGTCAATTCAAGCCAGAACTAAACAGTTATCTGCTGCCATGGTCTCATTCGAGCATTACATGAAACATTGTATCACACTAGCTCGATCGTCTGCTGGCGTAGTGGCAACGGTTCGATCGTGTTCGTCTGCTAAGTATGTACGGTGTGGTTTGTTTACTTCTCTTCTGTGGGTTTGTGAATTTTCTGTCCTCGCCTGACCAGGGAAACGAAATAGTCAATTCAAGCCAGAACTAAACAGTTATCTGCTGCCACTCATTCGAGCTTTACATGAACCATTATATCACACTAGCTCGATCGTCTGCTGGCGTAGTGGCTACGGTTCGATCGTGTTCATCTGCTAGGTATGTACGGTGTGGTTTGTTTACTTCTCTTCTGTGGGTTTTGTGCAGAACGTATACGTAACAATAGTCTATTATGACTATTTTGGATTAGGTTTTTTTAAATCTAATTAAACTTTTTGCATGCTTTAATGCCATCCATTTGCCACGATCTAGCGATAATCACTCCTCAACACAGACCCGAAACATACCCCAACATATAGCACCGGAAGTTTTGTAACCTACCATCATGGCGCAGCTGCTAATTACCATATGACCCCTAGTGAACTCTTCCCCGGCCATCCGGGCACTTACCGTTCCGCTCCACACTTCCCGCCGTGCTGTGCGAGGAGATGATGTCACTGCGGTCATCGCCAGCCTCGCTTCCGCCTGGCGTGACGTCCTTGACCACGCTTCTTCCCTCACTTCGAGGCTCGCTCGGACTTGAGGCGTTCATCCGTTTCTCCAAACCGTTCTCGTCGACTGGACTGGCCAATCGCAGCGAGTCCAGACTGTCAGAATAGTTGGAGAGATTGTCACTGAGCCTGGTTTTGCATTCCAAGGCATCGCCATCCAGATCTCCTCCTTCTCTCTCGCTCGGCTCATCGTCCTTGCCCCCGTCGGAGAGGGCGTCTTTTTCATCGTCGTTCTTTCCATCAGGATGACCGTTCGGCGCGGTCAGGTTCTGCGCGATGCTTGGAGAATTCGCGTCGACAGAAACCTCGCTGACGTCATTGCTGGACCTCTCTGGTGTCGACATGACGGCATCGCGATCCGCGGGGATGACGTCACTTGCTACAGAGACAACGTCATCGTTTTCCTCGTACACGTCAAGATTTTCAGCATTGGCGTCGGCGAAATTGTCCAGTCCGATGTCTGCGCTGTCCGCTTGGCGCATCCCCGCCCCCTTTACGTAGACAGGCGTGCCCAGGCGGAAAGCTCTGCTCAGCGATCGCCTCGCGGGTTGGTTTCTGTCAGGCAGGGGAGCAGGAGGTTTGACCCCGGATTTGCTCCGATCTGTCCCCCGTCCCTCATCCTTGCCTACAAACTGCCCCAAAGGCGTAGTGACGTGGCCACGTGATATGCGCGGACCAATGGACTTCTTCCGCCCAGCCTCCATTCTGATTTTTCGATCAGCCGTGGTGAGGATTTCATCGAATCATGGCAGGTGGGTTTGGGTACGTCGTGGCAAACCTGAAATGATGAGAATGTATAGAAATCAATGCACTCTGGCGGCACATCGTGTAAACCTAGATGGTCTTTGGATCTTTCATTGTCTTTCATACTGAGTTAGTCCTTTAAACTGACAGCCTCGCGATTATCAGCCCTGGCAGTGCTCTTTCTCGCGTTTCCCATTCTCTCTCAGTCAGCTATAATTCTAATCAAGGTACACGATAAAGGGGCGTGGTAACGCTACAGTTTTAAGAGGACGCAGATATGTATAGATCGTAATGCTATGTATAGATGGTAAAGATGGAGAAGAACGGTCAAGTCTTCCCGATCGAGAATAATAATAATAATAATAATAATAACAATACAGACTATTTCTACGCACATACCTTCCCTAATAGGCAAGCTCATGGCGTTTACAATGAGAAAGTCTACACTCATACAAAGCATTCTAACACTCGCACACTGCACAGTTGAAATAAAAGAAAAATTAAATACATTACAATTAATTAAGTAGCAGGCAATAAACAAAACACGAAACATAAAAGAGGCGCCTTGTGAAGCACTTCACTGCTCGTCAGGAAAGACTGACCGGAACAGGTGTGTCTTGAGGGAGGTTTTGAACTGGGACATGGAATCAGAGTGACGGACAGGGAAAGGTAGGCTATTCCACGTTACAGGGCCGATGTAAGAAAAAGCTCGCTGTCCTTGGGTTTTCTTTTTGCGACGGGGGACATTTAACGTTTTGGTGTCTGCAGCTGAACGGTTATTTCTAGCGGGGGTGTAGACAGTGAGAATTTCTTTGAGTGCGTGTGGTGCAGTTTGATTGAAGAAGTTGAAACACATAGTGGCTAGCTTATACTCTATCCTCTGAGCGACGGGGAGCCAATGCAGTGCACGAAGGAGTTTGGATGTGGGAGTTCTCTTGGGACATCTAAAAACTAATCTAACAGCAGTGTTTTGGACTTTTTGCAGTTTGTTTAGCAGAGTGTCAGGAATGCCGGCAAGAAGAGAATTTCCATAATCAAGACGGGACAGAACAAGGGTAAGTGACAAGGGTTTGAGTGGCCTGTTGTGAAAGATAGTGACGAATAGTGCCAATTTTCCTTAACTCGTAGTAAGCTAACTGGCAAACTTTGTTCACATGAACTCTCATAGAAATATCATCATCGAACATGACACCTAAGTTTCTAACAGACTTTGAGAATTCTATCTCACTCTGACCTATGGTTAGTTTCAGGGCCTGACCGAATTCGCCTCTACCGCCAACCAGGAGAGCTTCGGTCTTTGAATCATTAAGTTTGAGTTTGTTCTGGGTCATCCACTGTTTCACATCAGAAATACAAAGTTCACTTGCAGAGAGAAGAGGTTGGATTTGACTGGGATGAGTGGAGTTGTAGAGTTGCGTGTCATCAGCAAACTCACTGTGAGAGAATGAATGACTGTCAATTACGTTGGAAAGTGGTTGGGTGTACAGTAGAAACAGCAGAGGACCCAGAACCGAGCCCTGTGGGACTCCGTAATTTAGCGGGGCAGGATCAGAAGCAATACCCTGGATCAAAACAGTCTGCCTACGTTCTGAGATATATGATTTCAGGAAGGAGAGTGCTGTGTTGTCAATGCCAAAAACATGTCTTAGACGGGAGAGAAGAATTCCATGATCTATTGTGTCAAACGCAGCACTCAAATCTAACAACGTGAGAAGGGAAACTTTGGAATCATCAGATGCGACAAGGAGGTCGTTTAGAACACGGAGCAGAGCTGTTTCGGTGGAATGGTGAGCACGGTACGCGGACTGAAAACGAGCCAAAAGATCATACTTGGACACGTGCTCTAACAACTGCTGCAAAGCTAATTTCTCTAACAGTTTTGAAAGAAAGGAAAGGTTGGAGACTGGCCTGTAATTGCTAAGCTTGTTTGGATCCAGATCTTGCTTCTTCAGAAGTGGCTTGACTAAAGCTTGTTTGAAAACACTGGGGAAGGTGCCAGACTGGAAGCAATCATTGATTATCTGTGTCAGAACAGGCAGAACGTCATCAATGCACTCAAGTAAGAGGGATGTGGGAACAGGGTCAAGGTCACAGGAGGTAGGGGTCATACTACGGATGGTCTTAAGGACCACACTAGCCTCAACCGAGCTGAACTGAAGGAGGGGAGTACCACTGAAGGATACTGGGTCTTCGCTATCACCTGTACCAGCAGACATGTCAACGTTGCTTCGTATGTCAGACACTTTGGACACAAAGAAGTCACAAAACTTCTGAGTAGTGATGACAGTGGGGAGGAAGGGGGAGGGTGGTACAACGGGTCTTGTTCATGAATGTGTTTCTGATGGAAAACAACTGCCTACAAGTGGTAGACGCAACTATCTTTGCGTTGAAACACACTGTCTTAGCCTTATCTACGAGACGATTGATCTTGTGTTTGAAGGAGCTGAACATTTCCTTGTGAACGGTTAACCCAGAACGCAGCCACTGTCGCTCAGCTTGACGCTTTTTCTGCTTCAAAGCTCGGAGTTCGGAAGCGACTGAGAAGAAGGATCCCGGGCAGGAAACGAACCACGGCACCTGA
This sequence comes from Theodoxus fluviatilis, assembly GCA_034096865.1. Classification (NCBI taxonomy): domain Eukaryota; kingdom Metazoa; phylum Mollusca; class Gastropoda; order Cycloneritida; family Neritidae; genus Theodoxus; species Theodoxus fluviatilis. Next base: position 61,016 of record JAWQFJ010017092.1, on the reverse strand, counting down.
GCCCCGCAGTATTGCCGGATCCCGATCTTTAAAAAGATGCGTTCATCAGCGTAGTTGGCCGTTCGTCTGTGGTCAGTGTGTGGTCAGTGTGTGGTCAGTGTCCTCGTGCAGTCAGCTGTGGTGTGGAATGGTGACCTCTTTCTATGTTTCTCAGCCCTGTTCTTTAGCTGAAATATTCATGTACAGACCTCGGCTGCATCTACTCCTCTCAACTGTCTCTTACAATTGACAGTGGATTTATAGAACATGTCACAACAATCAGCGTCCTTAAACGCCTCTGTTACCTAGCCTTTCCCTTGATATGATATAAATTTTCTTCCTGGATTCGGAACGGCTATGAACCTTGATGATTCACTTGGCTCAACAGTTTTTTACATGCCTCATGCCATGCACAAATCACTAGAAAACAAAGGTTAACATGAACAGAACTATTTCTTTAATGTATAAAGGTATTCGAGATAAACAAAGTAACTATACCAATACTAATGGCTAATAACCAGGCTGGTTTCCAAAGATTAAACACAATGAGTTAAATATGTGGTTGCAATAACAAAATAAAGAAAAGATTCAGTCCTTGAATTTTCACTTCCTTTTAATGTTCACCACTAAGGAGAGGGGTTCGTTCTGAAAAGTTCAGTTCATCTTTCCAAAGTTCATTTCATATTCACAGGGGACTGAGGACAGAGAGAGAATAGGCGTCAGTCTACTCATCCGACTTGTTGATGAAAGCAGACTTGTTGATGAGGGCACGGTCGAAGATTCTCCATATTGAATCTTGGGAAAACATAAAATTGGTGGGAAGTTTCGCTTCGCCTCTGGTGACCGCCAGGCGTAGACGGGAGTGGCATAGGTCTCGCTTGTCTGAGATCCAGAGCCAAACTGGTTGGCCGGTCCGTCCCTCCCATGCTATATCCAAACTCCACAGTCCCTTGGTATCACAGACTGTCAGCAGCCATTCCATTGAAGCCCTGGGAATCTCTGATAGCAGGAGTTTTTGATGGGTATCTTGTCACACTGGCCCCTTCCCTGTCCTCTCCTTCGTCCAATTAGTCTCCCTCTCTCCTGTTGTTCTGATCATCAAGTCCCTCTCTCTATCTCTCTTCACTTCATCAATTTCGACTGACCATCTGCAGTCCTCCCCCCGAGGGGGTCAACTCTCCACACTATCAGGCACCACACATGTAGGGTTCTACTTCTGCAACAGACTCTTAATTTAAAAAATCCACGTCCGGTTCCATCCACGCAATCCATTGATATCTCGCTCATAAGGCTAACAAGTAATCACCCGATATTTGTTGAGATATTGATCTTGTCCGCAGATGAAGCGTGGGATGAACGAAAGTATAGAGTAGTGGTATATTAGTAAGTTTGCGAGAACGACCATCTCTAGAAGAGTAAGTAGGATGGAGAGGGGGAAAAGTTATCACTAAAACACGTCCAATTGCTTTGTAAAAGCTAGATGACTTTCTCTTCTTGGATAGATGAATATGCAAGTACTTCTTTGGGGATGCTTGCGGGTTTCAGTAAGCAGGGTTTTCATTGTTGGTGTTATTGTAATGGTATGTTTTGTTTTGTTGTTGAAGCATGTGGGTCAGTCTTATGGTCCTCCAAGGTCATTCATGTTACAGACGGGCTACGGTGGACGGCTGGACTTGCAACCCCGAGGATTCTACGTATACGCATAACTTCCCCATCCCCCACCCCACCCCCCATCCCCACCCCATACCCCCACTCCGTCCCATACCACCACCCCATCCCACACCCGCACCCCATCCCATCCACTCACCCCATCCCCCAACTCCCACCCTAGCCCCCCCTCACCCCGTCCCATCCACCCACTCCATCCCCCAACCCCATCCCATCCCCCCACCCCATTCCATCCCCCCACCCCATCCTCCACCCCTCACCCCCATCCTCCATGCCCACCCACCGAAAATGTTTCTTCCGCTGCATGGGGCTTCCCAGGCTGAACTACTGAACAAGAACGAATAAATGAACGAACGAGAGAGACATGAAAGAATGGACGGGGCGTTACGGTATAACAGTCTTTGTAGGCAGTGTAAGGCCATTTGAAGTGGTGTTTGTTAGGGACGATGGATGGGTGGAAGTTTACGGCCTGTCAGCCTTAGTGGGCTATGGAAGTCCATTCGTTAAGCACGACAATCACTAGAACAGTTTAGAGCAAACGCGAATCAAGTCACGGTGTTCCCTAGTTATTCGCCTCTTACGAGACGCGTAGGGAGACGCGGTGGGTCAATTCTGACCCCCACCTCACAAGGGGTCCATTCTGACCCCCACCTCACAGGGGGTCCATTCTGACCCCCACCTCACGGGGGGTCCATTCTGACCCCCACCTCACGGGGGGTCCATTCTGACCCCCACCTCACAGGGGGTCAATTCTGACCCCCACCTCACAGGGGGTCCATTCTGACCCCCACCTCACAGGGGTCCATTCTGACCCCCACCTCACAGGGGGTCAATTCTGACCCCCACCTCACAGGGCGTCCATTCTGACCCCCACCTCACCTCACAGGGGGTCAATTCTGACCCCCACCTCACCTCACAGGGGGTCCATTCTGACCCCCACCTCACAGGGGGTCCATTCTGACCCTCACCTCACAGGGGGTCAATTATGACCCCCACCTCACAGGGGGTCCATTCTGACCCCCACCTCACAGGGGGTCCATTCTGACCCCCACCACACAGGGGGTTAATTCTGACCCCCACCTCACAAGGGGTCCATTCTGACCCCCACCTCACAGGGGTCCATTCTGATCCCCACCTCACAGGGGGTCAATTCTGACCCCCACCTCACCTCACAGGGGGTCCATTCTGACCCTCACCTCACAGGAGGTCCATTCTGACCCCACCTCACCTCACAGGGGGTCCATTCTGACCCCCACCTCACCTCACAGGCGGTCCATTCTGACCCCCACCTCACAGGGGGTCCATTCTGACCCCCACCTCACCTCACAGGGGGTCCATTCTGACCCCCACCTCACCTCACAGGGGGTCCATTCTGACCCTCACCTCACAGGGGGTCAATTATGACCCCCACCTCACAGGGGGTCCATTCTGACCCCCACCTCACAGGGGGTCAATTCTGACCCCCACCTCACAAGGGGTCCATTCTGACCCCCACCTCACAGGGGTCCATTCTGGCCCCCACCTCACAGGGGGACCGGAGCTCGTTAGAGCAAAAGCAAACCAAGTCTCCATTCCACTAGCTGTTCGCCTCTTTACGAAACACGTAGGTGGACGCGGTGGGTCAGTTCTTACACACCACCCAACACGCTGGACAAGTGGGTCCCTAAATCAGCCTGACTCTAGGTCCATGAGGAAGGACATCGAGCGGCTGCGCACTGAGCTGCGCACTGGGCTGCGCACTGGGTGGGCTGCGCACTGGGTGGGCTGCGCACTGGGTGGGCTGCGCACTGGGCTGCGCACTGGGTGGGCTGCGCACTGGGTGGGCTGCGCACTGGGTGGGCTGCGCACTGGGTGGGCTGCGCACTGGGCTGCGCACTGGGTGGGCTGCGCACTGGGTGGGCTGCGCACTGGGCTGCGCACTGGGCTGCGCACTGGGTGGGCTGCGCACTGGGCTGCGCACTGGGTGGGCTGCGCACTGGGCTGCGCACTGGGTGGGCTGCGCACTGGGCTGCGCACTGGGTGGGCTGCGCACTGGGCTGCGCACTGGGTGGGCTGCGCACTGGGCTGCGCACTGGGTGGGCTGCGCACTGGGCTGCGCACTGGGTGGGCTGCGCACTGGGCTGCGCACTGGGCTGCGCACTGAGCTGCGCACTGGGACGGCCTGGGGGAGTCGATGGACCACGGCAGGTGCGAGACAAGACAGGTGCTTCGATCTTGTTTGTGTCACAGGTGGCTTGAGGTGCTCTAACAAACAACTACTAGCAGTGACTTACAGGCTTGGCTTGAGGTGCTCAAACAAACAACTACTAGCAGTGACTTACAGGCTTGGCTTGAGGTGCTCAAACAAACAACTACTAGCAGTGACTTACAGGCTTGGCTTGAGGTGCTCAAACAAACAACTACTAGCAGTGACTTACAGGCTTGGCTTGAGGTGCTCAAACAAACAACTACAAGCAGTGACTTACAGGCTTGGCTTGAGGTGCTCAAACAACTACTAGCAGTGACTTACAGGCTTGGCTTGAAGGGGGTGAAAGAGAGAAGGACAAAGAGATGCTGATTAGGTGACGTAATTTTCCGTTACTGTGGAGGCGGTGGTTGTGGTGGTGGTGGTGGTGGTGGAGGTCACAGACACACACACACACACACACACACACACACAGAAACACGTTAACAAACATACACATACACACGTATCAAACATGGGACAAGGGAATTGTGAAAAATACTGAAACTGAAGGCGCGAAGCGCCGAACTGACGGCGCAAAGTGCCAAGCAAGCTAGGGGGGTCCGGGGGCATGCCCCCCCGGAAATTTTGTTTAATAGGGAAAGCCAAATGGTGCAATCTGATGCAATCTGAGCAGGAAAATTAACTTTCTAGGCTGTTCACTGAAACAGCTACAGTACAAAAAAAAATAAAAAATTTTAAGTACTCACCCAAAATCACATGTCTGTTTTAGATTGATCTCTGCCATCAATAGTTGTGTGTTGGGTGTGCAAATACCAAAAAATTGTACATAGAAAAGTCAGTTCATTTTGTGACTGTTTATTCTTCATTTCATTGATACTCTGGGAAGTTTGCTGAAGAAATCCCTCAGGTCACCACTGGAAATCTGCCTTTTCTTTGCTGGGGCCGGCACCACATTAGCTTCACTCACGGGCACAGATGACGATCTTTTGTTGATGGGGGTCTGCACCACCTTCATGGCGGAAGAAGAGGCCACCTTGGGAATACAAAACCCCGGAGACACACCATTAGCAGTGACTGGAGGTACAGTTTCCCGTCTCGAAGCACTGACCACAGCTGATGTGGAGGGTGTGGGAGTCTGCAGCTTATTTTTAGAAGAAGAGGCTACCTTGCGGCTCCATGATTTCCGAGCAAAAGCAATGTGGGATGGTCTACGACTTCGGCCATCAACTGGAACCGTAGCATGATGAGGTAAAACACGGGTTGATCTCCAGGGAGTTCCAGCAAAGATTATAGGTTACACAAAGATAGTTCATGCCGAGCTTTTGCTCTTTGAAGTTACAAGCAGCTAAAATTGCAGCGTTCCAAGCGGCCAGCACTATGGGAGATGCCTATAGTCCGTTTCAACATTGCACATTTAAAATGGTGGACATAGTCTCGCTTCGCGCAGAAAAAGCTGAATTTGGGGACACTAGAAACCCCATCCAAAGAAAATGTAAACCATGAACAGCATTAATTTATCAAAGCTGTATGTTGAATGCATCAAAAGGTATTGAAAGCTCCTACTTTTTAACAATCGAAATGCAGGTCACTCGCAGAACCACGTGTGCACGGGTCGACGTGATTGCAACGTTTGGTGACCCTGTTCTCTCTGTGTTAAAAATTATTCTTCTTCAAATCGGTCAAATAGTGACGTCACTCGTTCTTCAACCTTGGTAGTTGATGACGTTATCGGAAATTTTAGAATTAGGTCCATCGCACATCTGTTGCTAGGCCATTTTTGTGCGAAGTCTCCACTAAATCCTATAATCATGTGACTAAATACAGTGCAATGTTGAAACGGACTATAGGCATTTCCCATAGTGCTGGCCGCTTGGGGCGCAACGTGTCTCGACCCTCACGAGAATGAGCTAATGAACTATCTTTGTGTAACCTATAATCTTTGGTTCCAGTGGCTGCCGAATCTTTGGGTCCGCAGACGGCGTTGTTCGATGCAAATCCAATTTCAGTGCGTGTTTGTTGGTGGTGAGATGCTTTACCAACGCAGACTTTCCATTTGTCCCGTAATTGATGATTCCTTTCTCGCACCACTTGCAAATGGCTTCTCCAGGCACGTCGATTTTTGCGATGGAATCGCCGATCAACTGGGATCTCTCCTTGCCCTTGTATTTCACTACAACTTTC
>JAWQFJ010017092.1:0-40000 GCA_034096865.1 Theodoxus fluviatilis | reverse complement strand
TCTACAACCATTGCATGAACATGTATGAAAGACACAGTCAGGTAACGGAATCCCTGGGAAATGCATTTCATCATTGCTTCGACAAAAAAGTATGTGTTTGTTGGTTGTTAGACTAGTCTCTTGTGTGAATCATAATAAGATCGAGGAACGCACATTCACCCGTAGCCAGCATGCTGAAAGTAATTTTCTCCACTTGCGATATGTTTCATGTTCTGCTTACTTTCATCATGACCCCGAGGCCGAGAACGCGTATGGAATACATTCCAGACAGACAGACACTGAGACAGACAGGCAGGCAGGCAGGCAGGCAGGCAGGCAGACAGAGTTTCTGAACATCCTCTGATTTGGTAAGGAACCTGATAGTAATAATTATGCTGTGGGTTTTACAGCAGGCATTTTTGCAGTGCGTTTAACGATGAAGTTTTTCCACAATAAGTCAAGGCCAACGCTGAATAACTGGGGTTCGGAGGGTGGGGGTAGGGGGCGGGGGTGGGGTGGAAATAGAGGTGGGGAAGTGCAAGGGGGAAAAGACATTTGCAGACGAACAGAGAGAGAGAGAGAGAGAGAGAGAGAGAGAGAGAGAGAGAGAGAGAGAGAGAGAGAGAGAGAGAGAGAGAGAGACAGACAGAGAGAGAGAGACAGACAGACAGACAGAGACAGAGAGAGAGAGAGAGAGAGAGAGAGAGAGAGAGAGAGAGAGAGAGAGAGAGAGAGAGAGAGAGAGAGAGAGAGAGAGGGGGGGGGGAGAGAGAGAAGAGACAGAGAGGGAGAGAGAGACAGACAGACACTCAGACATACACTCAGACATACAGAGTGAACTTAAATTGCTCAGGCCGACCGACCGTTGCAACATAAGTTTACGGGAACATTCAGCAAATTACTGCATGGCTTGATCGACAATAATAATTTCCTGTAGATAACGAATGTTCATTGTCAGCTTCTGCACTGTTCGGTTTGGGGGCTAGTGTGCATGCATACAGCTGGGCCACATCTCTCGTCTTCTTGGAGTTTTGAACCTTCCATTAAATGAGTGCAGCCTGATTATTTACTGCTGACGTACCGACGAAGGTACTTCAGTCTTTGGTCGTGTGTTGTGCAACAGGAAGTGTTCTTCATTCTTCGTTTTCAGTGAAAGAACAAAACAGGCATCGTGAATCCAGCAGCAGACAGTTACTGTACTGCTGTTCATTTTGAGAGAGAGAGAGAGAGAGAGAGAGAGAGAGAGAGAGAGAGAGAGAGAGAGAGAGAGAGAGAGACGCCTGATACACAAACAAAAAGACGGATGGACTCAGACATGCATGCACAGACAGCCACAGAGGCGGCATTCCAAAATGTATATCGAACTACACACAATTAGTTCACTGCACGCTCTACCTTTCTGATCATTCGTTCACTGATTTCTTTCAGGTGCAGGTCTCGTAACACAGGTCATTACTACAAGAACAAGAAGGGCAAAGCCCATAGGACTCACATGCTTGACCTTGACCTTTGCATGACCTTGACCTTCAGGTGACCCTCAAGGTCAAGGTCAACCAACTACACCTAGCAATGACATCATACACAAAGAAATGCTTTACACATTTTTCCTACCAAAATACATGTGGCCTTGACCCAAGGTCAAGGTCATCCAAGGTCATGCAACACAAAGCTGTTAATTCAAGACATAGGAAGCACAATGGTGCTTATTGGCACTTTCTACCATGAGATATGGTCACTTTTAGTGGTTCACTACCCCATTTTGGTCACATTTCATAAGGGTCAAAGTGACCTTGACCTTGATGATATGTGACCAAATGTGTCTCATGATGAAAGTATAACATGTGCCCCACATAATTATTAAGTTTGAAACAGTTATCTTCCATAGTTCAGGTCAAGGTCACTTCAAAATATGTATACAATCCAACTTTGAAGAGCTCCTGTGACCTTGAAACTGGTATCAAAAGATAGGGCTTACTTTGCCCTATATACATATGTAGGTCAGGTATCCAATCTCAAAAACTTTAGAGAAAATTGAGAAAATGTGAAAAATGGCTGTTTTTTATACAACATTATGGCCCCTGCGAACTTGACCTTGAAGCAAGGTCAAGTCACTATGTATGTTTTTTAAGCCCTTGTCATCATACACCATCATGCCACATTTGGTATTGATAGACTTAATAGTCTCCGAGAAAAATCCAACGTTAAAGTTTTCGGACGCCCGGACGCCCGGACACCCAGACGGACGAAAAGGGTGAGTACATAGACTCACTTTTGCTTCGCATGTGAGTCAAAAACCAACTTCGCATCAACTGCAGTACTCATCCTCTGCTTTTCGTAGAAATCTACTCAATACACAACAAAGTCAACCAAAGTACTCAATCAGGAGTCACTTTTATTAGCAAACACGAGACCCCGCAACCACTGGACAGAGAAACAGACACTCGCACAATCGCAGCTACACCAGGGTACAGTGGTGCAAGCTACATCAGCTTGTAGGTGCGACTACAACAAAATCTATGCATGACAAGCAAGATATTTCTATAACTGGCACCATTGTGACATGACTGGTGCATACACGACTTGGTGCAAGAATCTTGCCTTCCTGTGTGTGCTGTGAGTCAACAAGGCAAAGCAGAGTTTGTAGTCAGGAAATCTTGCTTGGGAGAAACGCCTGGTGGTCCAAGATATATAATACCCCTGACCAAAAAGAAGGTGAAAAAAGTGAAAGAAAAACCCTGCCATTTGTAGGAGACCCTTTCAAATAACAGTCTCAACTGAGTTCTGTTAGAAAACGCAACGTGAATGAAAAAAATGCGTTGGATAAACTGGACCTTGGAAACCGAAGACATTATGTTGATACATGTGACCTCTGAAGCAGGCTATATCTAAAGCACACACCAGAAACTTTGAAGGAGAATATCTTTTCTTTAAAGAGGAGAGGTGGGAATTTTTAACATTAAAATAAAAAACCCAATCCAGCAATTAAAGTCTGCTAAGATAATATTCATTCATATTATTTCAACAAATTGCTATATGCATGAAGTTTCAATTTCCCAGAATTCATTTCATCATCCTTTGGCCACGATTAGTTAAACTTTAAAGTTTGGTTTTCTCTTTAACTTGCTCAAGCACAGAATATAATCAACTTAAAAGGAGCTAAGGGAACTGTCTATAGAAATCCAGCTGACTGACCATCTTTGGAATATGATGGAACATGACACACCAAATAATAATAATAAGCACCCACCGCCAAGAAAGGAAATGTTACCTTCGTGCCCCTGTCAGCTCATTACTATACATGATTTATTCATCACTTGCTGTATCTAATCAATCTTCTGTTGAAACAATACACAAACAAATCTCATCCACCTGTTGTGATCAAAACACAGGCAAATGATGCTTTCATGTCATGATTCCTGCACAACACGCAGTGGAAATGATGGACAAAACAACTTACAAAACATTGGCATCAAACACCATTACAGAGACCAAAATCTCACTGCTTCTGGTAACAAAGATGACATGAGATACACTTTTGATTTGATGCCACGCCACCTAACAGGACTGTAGACATAACACCCCCATGTGTGCTGTTGCTAGAGTGGGTAGATAACAACTGCATGTAAGCTGTAGCTAGAGTGGGTGGAACCTAACAGGACTGTAGACATAACATCTCCATGTATGCTGTAGCTAGAGTGGGTGGAACCTAACAGGACTGTAGACATAACATCTCCATGTATGCTGTAGCTAGAGTGGGTGGAAAAAAGAGTCTCAGCATGCATCACTTTCACATGCAACATTTTGAATAGTCTCACTCAGCAATAATGTATTTTGCCACAATTTGAAAATGAGACAAACTTCAAACTCACGAGAACAGCACTGGCACAAGTTGATGGGAGCTCTGACTACATTCACTAACATATGTACAATGCTGTAAACAACAACAGACTGAAGCTGTAAACAACAACAGACTGAAGCTGTAAACAACAACAGACTGAAGCTGTAAACAACAACAGACTGAAGCTGTAAACAACAACAGACTGAAACTGTAAACAACAACAGACTGAAGCTGTAAACAACAACAGATTGAAACTGTAAACAACAACAGACTGAAACTGTAAACAACAACAGACTGAAGCTGTAAACAACAACAGACTGAAACTGTAAACAACAACAGACTGAAGCTGTAAACAACAACAGACTGAAGCTGTAAACAACAACAGACTGAAACTGTAAACAACAACAGACTGAAGCTGTAAACAACAACAGACTGAAGCTGTAAACAACAACAGACTGAAGCTGTAAACAACAACAGACTGAAGCTGTAAACAACAACAGACTGAAGCTGTAAACAACAACAGACTGAACATTATCTTTGGAGATGGCTCATTAATTTGGTTCAAGGAAACGAAATACAACAGCAGGAAAAACAAAACACAATGAGATTTTAAAAACTGATTAAAACAATCTACAAAACAACAACCATAATAATAATAATAATAATAATAATAATAATAATAATAATAATAATAATAACAACAATAATGATAATAATGATAATAATGACAACAACAATAATAGTTATAGTGGACTACACCTTTCCATTAGCAATTTTCTTTTTTTCAGCATCTTGTTGCAAATATTGAATAATAATAATAATGACAATAACAACAACAATAACAACAAAATAATAATGCCATCACGCTGTGTTAACCATCAGTTCAGCAGACTAAAGCAGTATTCTCAAAGCATATTACATATATGCTGTCAAATGGGCAGTACACATGTTATTAGCAGTAATGTACAGCTTAAAATTTACAACTACCTTAACTCAACCAGAGCTATGTACAACTTGCATGCTACAATGCCCCTACAAGTTCACTCTGGGCTAGTTAATTTCTACAATATGAATATGATTGAGTATGTGTCTGCTCCAAATAAAACTCAAAGTATTAGATGTTATAACATTGCTACACCTAGAAGATATACAAGAATAACAAAGTTATTATTTTCATGAGCATGCCACAAAAACTCGGACACAGTACATCAAACAATTACATCAATGAAATGATACACAAAGAATCAATATAAAAATATTTCAACAAAACCTTTTTCCTCTTAAATTTTCCTTTATCACAACAAATATAACCGATAATCATAAGTATATTGAAAACAAATTCACAAATGATGAGAACGTTCAGTCCAGCTGTTCACAACAGGTGTACTTGGTCTGAAACCGAGTTAAGTGTGGCACCTGGACAACAACATGAGAACATGGGTGTGAACTCACAACCCTGCCCATACATTTTATTTCATTAGATGTGATTTACCCACCCCCAAAAAAGTATTCTTCCACAACTCAAGAACTTTCTTCCATTCAGGCCTCAAGAAACTGTTGACTCAGGGTGATGGTTCACTAAAGCTCCTCTGAATAACAACCAGGAGAAAATGCTAGGTGCTTCTTCTTTGCGCTAACTTTTTCTCTCCCTCTCTCTCTCTACTTTTCTCCTCTCTTCCTGCCCACAATTAGACAAAAACAATCCTCCTTTATGACTAGAATTAAGCAATCATTACCATTGAAGACACAAACATTTCTGCTGTAATGACTATGCACCTGATATCAACGTATATCAAAACCGTCCAGGACATTCTTTCACACATTCATATACACAATCACACAGAGTAATTCACAACTTTTCCAGTGGAGAGTGTCAGTTCTTAAAAACAAAAATTATAAAACCCTCTTTATTATCATCCAAACAAGTACTTTTCCACACACAAACTCATAAAGGCCAAATCCCTGAAAACAAACCAACAACCCCTATCCCCACCCACCCCATCCCTAAAATCCCTGAAAACAAACCAACAACCCCTATCCCCACCCACCCCATCCCTAAAATCCCTGAAAACAAACCAACAACCCCTATCCCCACCCACCCCATCCCTAAAATCCCTGAAAACAAACCAACAACCCCTATCCCCACCCACCCCATCCCTAAAATCCCTGAAAACAAACCAACAACCCCTATCCCCACCCACCCCATCCCTAAAATCCCTGAAAACAAACCAACAACCCCTATCCCCACCCACCCCATCCCTAAAAATCCCTGAAAACAAACCAACAACCCCTATCCCCACCCACCCCATCCCTAAAATCCCTGAAAACAAACCAACAACCCCTATCCCCACCCACCCCATCCCTAAAATCCCTGAAAACAAACCAACAACCCCTATCCCCACCCACCCCATCCCTAAAAATCCCTGAAAACAAACCAACAACCCCTATCCCCACCCACCCCATCCCTAAAAATCCCTGAAAACAAACCAACAACCCCTATCCCCACCCACCCCATCCCTAAAATATTCCACTGTTTCTCCTTCAGCTTTTACTATACAAGTATGCAAAATATGCGAAGACAATGGTCGGCCCAATGACAAGATGATAATTCCATCAAAGTGCCGATCCTGTTGAATGACATATCCTCTACAAGGTGAAGACCACATCGCTATGGAGGACAATGCAGACACAAGCAATGCAAACACAAACAGTCAGACATCACCAACACACTGTGACAACAATACGCTGTGGCATCACTCCATAGCAAATCCAACTTTAGTACCTGTAAGTTTTGTCTGTCAGTGTCAGTCAAAATAGCAAAAAGCACAAACTCATGCAGCATCCATCAGGAAACACGAAACAAAGCCCCTTCTATCATGGACAAATTTCATGTCAGTAGAATCTGCACGTGGACACAGGAAGTTTTGTATCATCAAAAGGCATGATAGCATTAAGACATTTCGCTATTAGTGATACAGTCTAGCAAAGTCAAAACTTGAACATTAAACACAAAAAAGTTTCATGTGGTTTGAATGACTCCTATTATTTGTATTTTTTTTAAAGTTTCATACTGAACACATGCAAAATACTGTAACAATTGTTATTCCATTTACTCCAAAGTGAATTCTTCTTTCTCTTCTGTTTAGTTTAGTTTTCATACAGTTCATCCATCACCTGTTACAACAAATCACATGCCACAGCATTACGACAATATGCTAATGCACCAATCTCTACCGCATTCAATAATCATTGCAACAATGCCTTTTCCTCATGAGAATATTTTAACACAATAATGACATCCACAGCAACATCTCATATTGGGGGGGAGAAATACTTAACACATGATAGATAATGTCACTTTCTGCAATGTAAAAACTGGAAAGGTCACAGACGGATGAACAGCCGTCTTTGATAACAAAGCTACGATTCAAATCATCTGTTGGCAATATTGCCAGATATTCAGTCTTCATTCATCATTTATCAGCTTAGCAAGAAATCCCTTACACTGTTTTGTTGTGTTTTTTTTGTTTTGTTTTTTTCTTCTCTCTTATCTTCCCCCCTTTTTCCTTCTCTTTTTTTGTATCTTCCTTCATGAAATATCAATCAAGCAACTGATGTCAAAAATGGAACCTCACATGAAAGTTGAAACCAAATTCTCTCCAACTTGAGACATTTTCAATTACACATATAAAACCTTCCCTACAATGCTACCCTGGCTAGCATGTACATCCTCAGAGTCTTTCACACATAGAGCAGGGAGGCCTTGGTCAGCAGACTGGAGGCAATGTGGTGCCCATACTTTCAACAACAACAAGAGGAAACACCCCCCCCCCCAAAAAAAAAACACAAAAAAACCCACAACCAACAACAACAAAACACCACACACACAAAAACAACCCCAGACACATTACAGAATTGTTGAGACTAAAGGAGATTCAGCTTCAAACAACTGATTGAAAAATGACATCCCTGGAAGAAGCAGAAGAAAAAAAGGACAAACCGGGTAGATAAAAATTCTTTTGGTCAAGTTTAAAAAAGGAAAAAGACACCAGGTTGTGAAAAATTTAAAGTGAAATAAAAAAAGGGAGAGAAAGAAAAAGAAAGTGAACTTATTTGGTCACTGAAATTGTTTTTTCAAAAGCAGTCTATATAAATTAAATATTTCAGCATTTTACCATTGAAAACCAAAAAACAAAGTCAGAACAAGTGCAATGTTTGAGGGGTTTGTGAAATATTGGTGCAGAGAGATGCTGTGGAAGAAAATGAAAGAACTTTCCACACTCGGCATCGAGTTGGCGCTTGAAGAACAAGAGCTGAGAAGACTACCCCCTCACTCTCAATCCTCACAGGCTTTCTCCAACCACGCAGGAGGAAGTAGCCGGGGTGTGGAGGTGGTGTGGCGGTGTGGTGTAGACGGGGAGATGGTGGACTCTTCACAGAAGGCCTCTAGTTGGCCTTCTTGCCCTTGGCGCGAGCCCTCACAGAGCCGTTCTCTGTAGCGGAGTTCTGGTCCACCTCAGGCAGCGAGTTGACATCATCTTCAGCAACTGCTGCAACACAGAAACATGGTAGCTGCAAGGTTTAGGAAGACAGAAGAAGGGGTATGAGCGGAGAAAGGAAGGAAGGATGGATGGATGGATGGATGGATGGTTGGATGGATGGATTTTTAAGGCCCACCAACCTTTGTAGGCTATGTAAGGCCATTAATCACAATAAATCACAGAATGAGAGCAAAGTTGAGTAACAATTTCCTTCGTTATTTGCCTTTTATGAATCCCTTAGGGAACCGTGGTGGGCCAAGTAGTGGTGAGTCAATTCTTACGCCCAACCCACTTGGACAAAGTGAGTCAAGTAGTGGTGAGTCAATTCTTACCCACAACCCACTTGGACAAAGTGGGTCAAGTAGTGGTGAGTCAATTCTTACCCACAACCCACTTGGACAAAGTGGGTCAAGGAAGACTGACAGATATGTGAAGAAGGAATTTCAGGCATGAAGGCAAAGAGAAAGAAACAGAGAGAGAGAGAACAAGAATTGGAGACGAAGAGGAGAGGCCGACATGCACAAAGACAGCCAAACATGCACACTGAGAGACACAGAATTCAGATAGACATGTAGGGAAGTCAGTAAAGAGAGACAAACAGTCAGAAACAGAAACTGATAATTATATTGGCAGACTGATATGCAGACTTTTAGTTTATCCCGCATCCATATCCATCACATGCCTGCACACATGGGCAAGAGCATGCATGCACACACACATTGACATGCATGCTGGCACACACACACACACACACACACACACTCACACTCACACACACACACACATACTAGGTGGCGGCAGCCTCTATACAGTCATGCAGGGAAACCTGGTTTTTGCACTAATTTTCACACCATGTTTATATCAACAACATTTGCTTGGTTTGTCTTGACAATGTGCCCAATAAATACTTTGAAGTTCATTCTGCCTTGTCTTTGCCTTCGTTTGATGTGAATGAGAACATGTGAGCGAGAGGAGTAGGCAGAAATGCCTAATATTTTGGATCGACGAACCGCGACGCCATTAGGCCTGCAGCCATTTTGAGCTCAAGCAAAACAACACCTATCTGGGAAATCTCGCTGTTCTCTGTTCATGTCTATTTTTAACTTGAACAAAAGTGTGTCAGGTCAAACAAGACAAAGCTAGGCTTTGTTTACGTGTGTTTTTAATTTTCCTAGGTAGTAGGGTTTATGAAAAAAATCCGAGATGAAAACACCTAAATATAGCTTGGTCACTTTCTCGGCTGAATTACGGGATTGGGGCATAATTGCGACCCCACAATCATATATGCGATGGAAACAGCGTTTTCTGGAGGTTTCGGTCATGTTCGAAACTAAAGAATGCATGACGTCCACGCCGAGCGACAGCCAATCAAAAGAGGCAACCCGTGCCTTTGACACGAAGGTGCCCTAGCTCAAAACATGGCGACCGAACACACGCTTTCAACGTCGCCGTTAGCGACTCTGTTCGAGAAAGTCGAAACCATTCTTGGTAATTTTGTCGATAATCGTATTCATAAACATCTATTTTCGGTACTTGTAAAGTTTTAAGGTGCTAATTTCACGTAAGAATGGCTAGATTTTAAGCTAAAAGTTGCGAGTGGATACGATCCATGCCGATCGGGCTCGAGTGTTATGGGTAGTGACAAAAACATGTTCTGTGTCTTTTTTCAGGCGATTTATTGTTCCAAGTCAAGATTTGAAACAAAAAAAGAGTAGTTGTAGAAATGATTGGTGTATTGTTTTGTGATGATTTAACTTTGGTGGGGGTAAAATAGACAAAAGCGTTTGCTTTCTAAAACCGGAAGTAGATCGAGTCGGCGTCTGTCGTCTTCTTCTGTCGCTAGTTCAGTAGGCCTAGTTGTTCACATGTTTCAAGATGTTGGCTTCAGTCGTTTTTCTTCTGAGTGGCATCTTCAGAGAATAATAAAGGATTTAACCACGCAGACCAGACTGTTGTTCCATAGCCGCTTCGGTGGTATTTGCTGGGAACATCACACTTGCCCCGTTCTCCAACTCCGGCAGAGCTTTTCTTGTTGAATCGCCGTCAGATTTGCCTGCCAGATATGATGCTTTCAAGCAGTATTTGAAGCAGAATTATGCTTTGTGAGCAGCATCTTGTGTACCTGATCTGCCATGAAGTTTACTCAACAAAGCAGTTTGTTAGGGTTTGTGCCAAACTTCAGTTGTTTCTGAATTGTGACGTTAAATGGACTGAACGACAATTTTTTTCTTGATTTTGTCTGAAATAGGGTGCTTTGATACTTGCTGTCAAGAAAAAGTGACCTGCACATTCCTGTTTGTTGGTTCTATCAGTTCCATACATTGCATTCTGCTTGTGTGCAAAATTTCAAGCATTTATCTCCAGTAGTTTTTGAGCTGTAGCTTGTTCAGTATACGAGTTCTTCAAAAACTTTCACTTTTCGTCTAATTTTTTTGTTATTTTTGGTGGTCATCAACTGATGTATTAATTTTTAAAGCAATTTGATTGTTTTCTTGGGCCCTTTATATCATATTCTGTCTGTCTGCAAAAAATCAGTGAAATATCTTAAACGGTTCTTGAGTTATAGCTTCTTAAAGTGAAATATTCCATAAAATGGCCTTGTTCCGCGAGGCAAATTGATGTTTTTTCCCATTTTGAGGCTCTTTTTAAAAAAAACCAGCCTGCCATGGTCCCTGAAAATAATTAGAGCCAGACAATAACATAGAATCTATGAAATATTTCATTGATAAGGACAGCTGTGCTTTAGTTTTGATTCTAATGACCTTCAAAGTTGCTACTTTATGCTGATTTGACATTTATGTATTATGAGCGTTTCGCCTTTCACGACCTTTGAAGTGGCATATCTCAGAAACTAATGAAGATATTCACTTACTTTTTTTTTTGTTTTTCTAGTCTTTCTGCCAACTTTATAACACAACACATTATAAACTTCCTCTTCCCCAAAAAAATTTTGACTGCCGCCACCTACACATACACACACACACTCACACTCACACACACACACACACACTCACACACACATACACACACACACACGCACACACATACAGACACACACACACACATACAGACACACACACACACATACAGACACACACACACACACATACACACAGACACACACACACACACACACACACACACACACACACATACACACACACACACACACACACACTGATGGCCTGATTAGAGACTAAGCGCAATATATACAGTGAGGAAAGTGGTAATCATGACAAAACTTAACAAGAGGTGCAAACCCCATACAACTCACATGATTGACCTTGACTTTTACATGACCTTGACCTTCAGGTGCCCCTCAAGGTCAAGGTCAACCAACTACACCTAGCAATGACATCATACACAAAGAAATGCTTTACACATTTTTCCTACCAAAATACATGTGGCCTTGACCCAAGGTCAAGGTCATCCAAGGTCATGCAACACAAAGCTGTTAATTCAAGACATAGGAAGCACAATGGTGCTTATTGGCACTTTCTACCATGAGATAGTCACTTTTAGTGGTTCACTGCCCCATTTTGGTCACATTTCATTAGGGTCAAAGTGACCTTGACCTTGATGATATGTGACCAAATGTGTCTCATGATGAAAGTATAACATGTGTACTACAATGTTATGAAGTTTGGAACAGTTATCTTCCATAGTTCAGGGGCAAGGTCGCTTCAAAATATGTATACAATCCAACTTTAAAGAGCTCCTGTGACCTTGACCTTGAAGCAAGGTCAACCAAACTGGTATCAAAAGATAGGGATTACTTTGCCCTATATACCAGATATATAGGCGAGGTATCCAATCTCAAAAACTTTAGAGAAAATTGAGAAAATGTGAAAAATGGCTGTTTTTAGACAACATTTATGGCCCCTGTGACCTTGACCTTGAAGCAAGGTCAAGTCACTATGTATGTTTTTTGAGACCTTGTCATCATACACTATCATGCCACATTTGGTATTGATAGACTTAATAGTCTCTGAGAAAAATCCAACGTTTAAGTTTTCGGACGCCCGGACGCCCGGACGGACGAAACGGGTGAGTATATAGACTCACTTTTGCTTCGCATGTGAGTCAAAAACGGGGATGGATGGATGGATGGATGGATGGATGGATGAATGGAGTTTAAAGGCCTATCAGCCTTTGTAGGCTATGCAAAGCCATTCAGGATGAAAATCACTGGAATAGTTCCAAGTAAGCATTAGTCATGATGTCCCTAGTTATTTGTGAACCGCGTTGGTCTATTCTCGACCCCAACACACAGGGGGCTAAAACTAAAAGCAGGGAAGATGACCGACACAGTTTGCATCAAGCACCAAAGTATGAACTGTGGCAGGAATCACAGTCATCACAGACTGAAGGACTCTACCTTTGACGCGCTTCTTTTTGCATCAAGCACCAAAGTATGAACTGTGGCAGGAATCACAGTCATCACAGAACGAAGGACTCTACCTTTGACGCGCTTCTTTTTGCATCAAGCACCAAAGTATGAACTGTGGCAGGAATCACAGTCATCACAGACTGAAGGACTCTACCTTTGACGCGCTTCTTGGTGGGGGAGCGCGCCTTCTTGGCAGCAGAGCTTCGCTCCCGCATCTTGCGCAGGTGGAAGGTGATGAAGTTCCACATGAGCCAGGCCTGGAGAAGACACACAGCCGCCAGGCAGTTGATCCTGAAAGTAACAAAGGCAGTGCAGGTACAGTGGAGACACACAGCCGCCAGGCAGTTGATCCTGAAAGTAACAAAGGCAGTGCAGGTACAGTGGAGACACACAGCCGCCAGGCAGTTGATCCTGAAAGTAACAAAGGCAGTGCAGGTAGAGTGGAGACACACAGCCGCCAGGCAGTTGATCCTGAAAGTAACAAAGGCAGTGCAGGTACAGAGGAGACACACAGCCGCCAGGCAGTTGATCCTGAAAGTAACAAAGGCAGTGCAGGTAGAGTGGAGACACAGACTATGGAAACCAGAGTCTGGGAGAGGAGACAATAGAAATGGCGCCTGTGGAGATCCGATAAAGTCAGACTTACAAGGAGAGCGCTGCCTAACCAGGACCTTCTACCACAGCAAGAGTGCTAGTGGAGTCGCAGGCCAAGGCGGCACCTCACTTGAGTGACTTGTCACTCTTGTCTCTAAGTCTCCGACTGCAGCTACAGTGCCAATACAGATGATGTGAATAATAATAATAATAATAATAATAAAGTTTATTTATACAGCGCATTTTCATTTACATGCTCAAAGCGCTTTACAGGCATGAAAGACATGAAGCATAAATAATGCCAGACACAAGTAAGCAAATCAGGCACAGTAAACATACAATGCATGAGCACACAAGTAGGCCAAGCCCAAAGCAACACACCACAGCAACAACTTGACACAGGCGAAACCAATAAACCAATAAGACACGGCACACGTACATGGCTTCAACACACAAGCCAAACAATAACAGGACCAGCCATGGGCCCCCCATATAAAGCAAGGAACGAATGAAAGCCCATCGCATATGGCACAAATATGCAGAAAGAGAACACTCCATACAAGACGATGTAACTGAAACAATGAAGTCATACACACAAGGCACGATACACACGAGCAACCAGCAACGAACATGGCAATAGCACACAGGCAAACAATACCCGATGCAGGACAAACAATATAACGAGATACGAAAGGAGCATGGAAGACATGAATTATATCAACAGCATATATGACCGCACACAGTCAGCATTCTCAACGGAAACAATATCAACAGTATTAACCATATAACTATACACATAAAGCAGAGTACATAAACATGATCCGCAGAATGCACGACATCAGCACACAAACAAACAATAATTCATGCAAGTCATGCAAGACAGTACATAAAGCATGTATGTGGACACCCAAAGATAGCACATGAGTTGCAGTAAGCATACAGGCATGGAACAGTCACCAAAGCCCAGTTCAAAGGGGGACATAAGATTCATGGCATCGGCTTTCAAAGAAAGCTGTATAAAGATCCTTTTACATGAACATCATTGCAATGGTCAGAAAGATATTGCTGAGATTTCTAGCTTCCTCTGAGAAGGCAAACACAGACATTTTCCATTGCATACTATTTCGATTGAGTAGACCGACACAGCTGCTACTAAAGGGACACAACTGAAACAAGATTTACTTCCCCTGGATCATGATGAACATTTAATTTTTGTCAACACCTGCCAGAGGTTGTCATCACCAAATGCCAACACATTTACTGATTTCAAAACAGTTTAACTCAAACTGATGTTCATGGCAAAATTACAATTTATAATCTGATTAAACATGATCTAACTTAAGGACAGGTTTTAGTTTTTTCTACGCTGAAGAACCGAAGTTTTCACAAAGATTTTCGAAAATGAGATTTTTAAAACCAAGATCAAGTTCACCCTCTTGACTTTCACATCTCCGATTATCTTTTCTCTATCTTGCCCCAAAATATATATATTTTTTTAAGAAGTCAGGTGGGGCCAAAAACACCTCATTAATTATGCACAACTCTAAATAATCATATCTCAGCATCTACTTGCCCGATTTCAAAACTTTTTTCACCACAATTCGCCTTTTCTACACCCCGACCACGCTGAATACACATGCTGATTGCTCTGAAAGCTTCAATTTCATTGGTTCTCTTAACTATGAGCAATAGGGATAGGAAAGAGAATTGACCAATCAGAGCACGCTTCACAGCAGCCGGTAGTTGCAGCTTAATTCCTGCCTCTACCATGCGGCATTCGCGTGTTTCTTATCAATCAGCTGTTTGGACTGTATCGGCATTTGAAAACAATGAAAATCTCATCAAAAGGTATGTATATGTTGCTTCTTATAACCATAGATCTGTACAAATGCTACTCAGTGTTGTTTGAAGCGCAGATTTACTTTGAAGCGTAGCCCGAGGTTCGATTCGTTTTTGTAAACAATGATTCAATGAAGTGCGCTTAGCGCAGCGAGATCTATTTTAGCTGAGCAGTCGTTTGCATAACCCCATCAACCAACCAAATACACTCTAATATTTTTCTATCGAAGAATGTAATTGTTAGAGTAAGTAAACAGATGGCTGAGAGGCTGATCCGATCGTGAAAGGAGCGTAGTAAATAACGAGATTAGTAGTTGATGTGCAGCCACTGAGCCAGGTTTTTCGTACGATCATTTCCAAAGATTTTATAGTGCACAAGCTCTTCTAAAAACCATTTTGTTGTCTCTCTGCTGAAGTGCACGTCTGAATGGACAGAGGAGTCAATGGGCAAAAGATATTAGACACGATTTCCTAGTTTTACATAACTGCACTAGCTCACTGCCTCTGTCATAGTCTATGTCTTCCAAACTGTGACATTCCTAGAGCTGCATTTGTCTTTTTCAGTATCAAGATGTCTTCCAGGGAGGAGGACACTGGTGAGCTTCCAGAGCCTCCCAAGAAGAAGTGAAGAAGACCACCTAAGGCAAGAAAGAGAAAATTTCATGGCAATAGATACACTGGATCTCTGAGAGCAGCTACTTCCCCCCATTTACCATCCACTGCATCATCATCGCAGACTGGGCCACCAACAGCCTCATCATCATTACAGACTGGACCACCAACAGCCTCATCATCACAGACTGGGCAACCAACAGCCTCATCATCACAGACTGAATCACCAACAGCCTCATCATCACAGACTGAATCACCAACAGCCTCATCATCACAGACTGGGCCACCAACAGCCTCATCATCGCAGACTGGGCCACCAACAGCCTCATCATCGCAGACTGGGCCACCAACAGCCTCATCATCGCAGACTGGGCCACCAACAGCCTCATCATGCAGACTGGGCCACCACCAGCATTGCCATCACAGACTGCATCCTCACAGAAACTTGGGACTCCTACATCTGTCTTATCCTCAGATGATAGTACTGAGTTGGAAGGATACAGATTTTTTTACATTGCTGTGTTGTCCAATTTCATTCACTCTTTCCCTTGCAAAGTTTGCATCACATGGTATGGGCCAGATGCCCTAAAGAAACATTTGTGGGCAGAACCAAGCTGCAAATGGCAGTGGATGAGGCTGTGGTTGCCTTCAATGAAGGGAAGAAGGGAAAACTAAAAAATTGCAATAGACTAGTGCTAGTTGTTGGGCCACACATGGTCCGTGGCTTTGCGGCACTTGATGCACGACGCGTCAAGGCCTCAATCAGGCTGGCAGCTCCAGCAGTAAAAGCTGAGAGGAGGGAAAAAAAGTATTGCAAAAGCTGCTCAGAAGGGTAAAGATTCAGCCTACCAAAGGGGAGGACATGAGTAGGTGCACTGTCTGTATAGTTCCTGAATAAAGACTTCAAAGTCAATTTTCTCTGTTTGTCCTTTTTTTAATTGTTACTGACCTTGTGTGCCCATTTTCTCAGCCAAATCTTGTTCAATCATCTTGAACTTTTGAACACACACTCCAAGGTTATATGAAATCATCATAGACTAAGCATATTGAGGTTAATTAAGTACTTTCTGAGTTATGGATGATTCTTTCATACCTTAGCATTTCTTTTCACGGACAAATATGAAGTGTTTTTTCAAAATTACTCATTTACTAACATATTGTTCAAAACTTATAATTTTAGTTTGTGAGATTAAGCTATGTTTGAATGAGGCAAATACCAAGTTTGAAGCAAATATCTTCAAAATTGACAGAGAAAACAGACACACAAAATGTTATACTATTCATAGACCCATCCGCCATATTGGTCATGTGACTGTAGCAATGTCATTATAAAGTCTGTTTTTGCATACTTCATGCAAGTATCTATCATATATGAAAAGATGGACTTCCTAGGTGCATAAACAAGGATTTTGACTAAAAAACTAAAACCTGCCCATGATGTACAAGTTACGATTTACAATTATCAAAATGTACATTTAAAATATACTTTCACTGTTTCATTATTCACGAAAGAAAATATGACTTGGTTACATTTTGCATGCAAAAACCCTGGAAAATTTCAACAGTGGGACACATATGTAGAACTTTCTAAATCCCAGGCCTGTATATTGCTTTGGATCATTGCAGATCAACAGTGGGACACATATGTAGAACTTTGTAAATCCTAGGCCTGTATATTGCTTTGGATCATCGCAGATCAACAGTGGGACACATATGTAGAACTTTGTAAATCCTAGGCCTGTATATTGCTTTGGATCAGACGCAGATGCAATGGAAAGCCACCCACCTGACAAGCTGGGTGTTAAAGTTGCCAGTTGCAGCGTCAATCTTGGGCTGGTTGCTCTGCTGGAGTCCATACCTGCAAGCACCACAAACTTAGTCAGCAACTGCCCCCAATACTCCGCCCATGTCACTCCCTCCTGCCATCATCTCAACTTCAGTGAAAAAGTCCAGGCTCCGCAGCCAGCCCCCTTTTCAGATCCCCTTTCTCCTTTGCATGCTCACAACTCCTACCAACACCAAGCCATGAGCCCCTCCACAGCCACGCCCCTTTCTCCTTGCATGCTCACAACTCCTACCAACACCAAGCTATGAGCCCCTCCACAGCCACGCCCCTTTCTCTTTGCATGCTCACAACTCCTACCAACACCAAGCCATGAGCCCCTCCACAGCCACGCCCCTTTCTTCTTTGCATGCTCACAACTCCTACCAACACCAAGCTATGAGCCCCTCCACAGCCACGCCCCTTTCTCCTTTGCATGCTCACAACTCCTACCAACACCAAGCTATGAGCCCCTCCACAGCCATGCCCCTTTCTCCTTTGCATGCTCACAACTCCTACCAACACCAAGCCATGAGCCCTCCACAGCCACGCCCCTTTCTCCTTTGCATGCTCACAACTCCTACCAACACCAAGCCATGAGCCCCTCCACAGCCACGCCCCTTTCTCCTTTGCATGCTCACAACTCCTACCAACACCAAGCCATGAGCCCCTCCACAGCCACGCCCCTTTCTCCTTTGCATGCTCACAACTCCTACCAACACCAAGCCATGAGCCCCTCCACAGCCACGCCCCTTTCTCCTTTGCATGCTCACAACTCCTACCAACACCAAGCCATGAGCCCCTCCACAGCCACACCCCTTTCTCTTTGCATGCTCACAACTCCTACCAACACCAAGCCATTATCATTTGTTCTTCCATCTCAGCCAGAGATTATTATCACTGTCATCATCTTAAGTGTGAGATGCACAAACCAGTTTGTTTACTTCAGAGCCCTCTGAGAGCACAAACCTCCACCAAAGGGAACCACAACCACACTTCCGCGGCCTGCATAATTAATTCTGGCAGGATTTTCCGTTAGCCAGGCCTGATGCTACGAAGTTTAGTCCATTTTAGTGTCATGCAAGTTAGCAGTCCCTGAGTGTGAAATGCATACCAGCATCATCAACAGTTTGGCGTCATCGACTTCATAATGCACAAGAAAATCTCTCTTTATGCTTCTAATTCCATAACTACAAAACAGATAACCTCCAAAATTTTAAGGATTGTTTCTCGAGTGAAACCCTGACCTTCTACCAAGGGGGTCTTTTCTTACCCCCAACCCACAATGGGTCTTTTCTTACCCCCAACCCACAGGGAGCCTATTCTTACCCCCAACCCACAGGGAGCCTATTCTTACCCCCAACACACAGGGGGTCTTTTCTTACCCCCAACCCACAGGGAGCCTATTCTCACCCCCAACCCACAGGGGGTCTTTTCTTACCCCCAACCCACAGGGAGCCTATTCTTACCCCCAACCCACAGGGAGCCTATTCTTACCCCCAACCCACAGGGAACCTATTCTTACCCCCAACACACAGGGGGTCTTTTCTTACCCCCAACCCACAGGGGGTCTATTCTTATCCCCAACCCACAGGGAGCCTATTCTTACCTCCAACCCACAGGGGGTCTATTCTTACCCCCAACCCACAGGGAGCCTATTCTTACCCCCAACCCACAGGGAGCCTATTCTTACCCCCAACACACAGGGGGTCTTTTCTTACCCCCAACCCACAGGGGGTCTATTCTTACCCCCAACCCACAGGGGTTGCAATGAGAGGAACCAATTTAGTTTCCCAGGAGCAGTAAGGTTCATTTCAATGAGTGAAAGTGGACCTTTCCTACAGGACATGAATTCTGCAGCGAGGTAAAAACAAGAGCTAGTTCATGGTGAAAACCACTTCTAGTCTTGCCAGTAGCTAACCACCTCTTGTTAACAGGAGCAACGTACGCTTTGCATCTCCTTATTTGGATGGGAATGTGTTGCATCACCTGTCACTTTCTTCACAAGATTCATAAAATGTGTAAACTTCGGAGGGGGGGGGGGGGGGGGGGAAAGTCAGGACGCAGAAATAGCTTTGTAAGGATATCATAGAATATAACTTTCCAAAAATGTTAAATGGATAGTGACCACATGTTAAGAAAAAAAAAGATTGACACTGACAACATTTGTAAAGTATTTTGCACCTGACAATAAGTTAAAAAAAAAAGAATATCACATGCACTGTAGTTCTACATGAGTGCCGGGAAAAAGCAACTGCACAACACAGGGCCTTACCAGAAGGTGAGGACTGCTAGAGTAATGGTGCCAAGCCGAACCAGGACAAAGAAAATGTTGAAAATCATAAAGCTGAAATGACAGAAAAGGAGAAGATTAATTACAAGCACTTTTAGGCAGATTTCAGCAAACATTTGATCTGCATGAGTCATAATCATGATAATTGCCAAGAAAACTTGCTTGCCTTCAACACTGTTTTGAATGTTTTATTTCCTATGTGTGTGAATATGGTCAACAAAAAAATGTTTCCCTTTCAGAATTTCTCAGATATCAAGCTTCTTGACTACAGCCCAAGGTGAAATAATTTCTTTAAGACTATGATTCCAAAATAAGATGACAGATAACCTCCAAAATTTAATTGATTGTTCCTTGGTTGCAACCCCAAATTTCATCTGAACTCATTCTGAACTGAGTTCTTTTGGCAGATAACTTAAGAAAGAAGTAACATATATTGAAAACATAACCTATGTCACACAAGTAACATGTGTCACACGAGTCACATATGTCACACAAGTAACATATGTCACACGAGTAACATATGTCACACGAGTAACATATGTCACACAAGTAACATGTCACACGAGTAACCTATGTCACACAAGTAACCTATGTCACACGAGTAACCTATGTCACACAAGTAACATACAACGTCACAACATCCAAGTCACATGGTCGCTAGTCTCTCAGTCAGTGCCGAAAGTGAACTCACAAATTAGCTTCAAACACAGTTTCCCTCTCCCATAAAAAAGAGAAAACAATTTATTTCAAACAAAACATGCAGCCCCCACATATTTTTGTTGTTTAGCTTCAGAAAAAACATAGCACTCACTATTCCTTTAGATATGAAAGAAGGGTGGGTATTGAGTGGGAAAATGGAGGAATGGGTCCACTTTTTATCTGTTGAATATGGGCAGTATGGGATCAGCTGCAAGTAGTAGAGTGAGGCATTATGAGACTCGACCCTTTCCCTTCCAAGAAACGATACAGCTGCAGTACACGTCAGTCCTCGGACAGGACACCATTTCTGCTCAGAATACACTGAAATGTTGTCTGAGGTCCCAACAGCTCTTGGAAGGGAGAGGGTTAATACTCAACATTCCCTGCGGAAACGAAGTCAAGCCAACGTGTGGCAAGACGAGGTAGCAAGAGCCGCACTTACACAGAGTTGGCCAGCTCGGTCTTCTCAGCAAAGTACAGCAGTCTGGCCGAGTGGAAGATGAACTCCACCACATAGTGCAGCACCAACAGGCACAGCGCCACGCGGTTGAAACTGCAAATAAGAAATATAGTTTTAAAAATAAATTATTGTCAATGCATTCATAAGAATTATATACAAAACAAATATCTTCATCAACAATAAAAATTTAAAAAATCGGAACATTACAGATGTCAATTAAATAATTACTGTCACAATCGCGTAGCACGATAATCTTCTGTCATCATCATCTTCTACATCATCATCTTCTTCATCATCATCTTCTTCACCATCATCATTGATAAGCCACAAGCTCCGCATGTTCAAGATGAAAGAGATTTCATACAGTCCGCGCAGACATGACTAGGATGGAGACATCTGTCATGTCTAAGTCACTTTCAATGCCTTTTGTTCTACATTTCATTCAAGCGTAGACTGAAAACGACTATTCATAAAGCATATTTAATTAATATCCTCCCTGGGTACTTTGTACGTCTGCCTGTGTCTGTGTGTGCCTGCATGTGACTGTGCTGAAACACAACTGTTTGTAGAGACTGACAAGTTGGCAGACAGACAAAAACACACAAGAGACAGACAGACAGACAGACAGACAGACAGACAGACAGACAGACAGACAGACAGACAGACAGACAGAGACAGACAGAACAAACACACTGACAGAAACACACACACACACACACACACACTCACACATAAACACATGCACACACACACAGATGCACACACACAGAGAACAAACACTCACACATTCTCAACCACACCTGCACAAAATCAAATACTTAACACACACACATGCACACACACACACACACACACACACACACACACACACACACACACACACACACACACACACACACACACACACACACACACACTGAGAATAGGACTGACTTGAGCAGATAGGCGCCTGCGATAAAGACGAGGTAGAGAATGGAGTACTGGACGCGCGCTGCGATCTCCTCCTTCTTCACCTTCTGGAAGTACAGCTCTGGCAGGCAGTGCACCCAGTAGGAAAACTGCAATGGTGATACAGCCCCATGTCAAGGCTACAGCTCTCACAAGACAACAGAGTTACACTAGGTACAGATTGTTGGGGATGGAAGTAAGGAAAACTGCAATGGCGATACAACCGCATGTCAAGGCTACAGCTCTCACAAGACAACAGAGTTACACTAGGTACAGATTGTTGGGGATGGAAGTAATGAAAACTGCAATGGCGATACTGCCCCATGTCAAGTCTACAGCTCTCACAAGACAACAGAGTTACACTAGGCACAGATTGTTGGGGATGGAAGTAAGAAAAACTGCAATGGCGATACGGCCCCATGTCAAGGCTACAGCTCTCACTAGTCAGACAAGCTTGCAATAGGTAGAGGCTGTGTAGGGGATGGAAGTAAAGCCATGTTCTAATTCAGTGATGCTTCCACCTACTTTGCTGATGTTTCAAAAGTGTTCTAGGAACTACACCGACGTCATTAATCATGTACTCAAAAGTTCCATGTCCCCTTCTGTTGTTGTGGCCTTTGCTATGTTCTTATTGGTTGGTCAGGCTGATCTTTCACACATCAAGTCTCGCTTTTATTGTAGTTACATGTAAACAACAAGTGTCCACCATTTTCCCCCTCGGTTCGAAAGCAAAATGCTTATTTTTATAATTGCTGACACAGATACTAAGAAACTGTAACAAAAGAACGGTATCAATTTCTCAAAGCTACATGTAAAATACATCAAAAGTTCATTGAAATTATGACATTATCCCTCCAGGTTTACTGGAGGTCCTCACAGCTTTATCTGTCTGTCTGTCTGTCTGTCTGTCTGTCTCTCAGTCTGTGTGTCTGTCTGTCAGTCCCAACTCAACAGCTGATATCTCAAAAAACTACTGGACGGATTCCCTTGACATTATGCACACTTACTGGAAGCTAGGTCCAATTGAATGTATCAAATTTTCTGAATCGAGGTTTGAAAAGAAAGTGACTTTTTTACGTTTTGGTGTTGCAAAGAAGGCAAGGGACGGAACTCTGTTCCGACTCAAGGAACGTTTTGGCATGTGTGACGTGATCATTTGACGTCGAATAACGTGACGTAATTTCGAGGAGATTGGACATTGGTGAAGGAGAAAGAAGGATTTTTCCCTCCAGGTTTACTGGAGGTCCTCACAGCTTATCTGTCTGTCTGTGTGTGTGTGTGTCTGTCAGTCCCGACTTAACGGCTGATATCTCAAAAACTACTGGACAGATTTCCTTGACATTTTGCACACTTACTGGAAATTAGGTCCGATTGAATATATCAAATTTTCAGAATTGAGGTTTTGAAAAGAAAGCGACTTTTTTACGTTTTGGTGTTGCCACAACAGAGTCCGAATGCAAAATGTGTGACGTGATCATTTGACGTCGAATAACGTGACATAATTTCGAGAAGATTGACATTGGTGAAGGAGAAAGAAGGATTTTTTACGATGCGGGTCGTTTCGTACCCTGGACGTTTCGTACCGTCGTTTCGTACCCTAACCCTACGGGTTAGAGTTAGGGTTACAGTTAGGGTTAGGGTTAGGGTAGAAAAGGTACGAATCAACTAAATGAGGTACACAACAACCAGGGTACGAAACGTCCAGGGTACGAAACGTCCAGGGTACGAAACGTCCTGTATTCGATTTTTTTTCCCTCTAGGTTTACTGGAGGTCGTCCTCACAGCTTTATTGTTGTTTTTTTTAATGCCAAAACCTGGAGGTTCAGCACCAGCGGTTTTTATCCCTCCAGGTTTACTGGAGGTCCTCACAGCTTTATGGATTAGCTCACTCGGTGGCGCGTCAAATATTTTTTTGTCGCTGGGACATGCTTGGTTGTAGGGGATGCAAGTACGGGTTCGAATCCGCACAGAAGCTTCTTTTTTTATTTGTGTCTGGTATTCAAGAGAGAGAGAGAGAGAGAGCCACCCCCACCCGTTGTTGTACACGTGGCAGGTTGCGAGTTCGAACCTTACTTCCCCCCCCCCCCCCCCCCCCTTTCTCGAGAGGTTGCGGGTTTGAACCCGATCTTTTTGTTTGTTTGTTTGTTTTTTAATGCTAAAACCTGGAGGTTCAGCGCCAGCGGGTTTTATTCAAATCAAAATGAGTTTTGCATGAGCAAAGTCGGCCGAGTTCCAGCCATGAAGCTACATGATGCTTCAGGGCTAATCACGTAACTCAGTGGAGCAGACAGTGACATATGTGTATTATTCCAGTCATTTGTGACCAATTTATATGCAATAGTCCATGTATACAAGATCATGTGAGTCCATCATTTCCAGCTTCAGGAAAGGCTTCCAAAAACGGGCCACACTAGTGGACTCATCCGAGGAGAGGGGTGTCGAAAGTTGGCCAAGCTGGCGGGCCATACAAGCTAGCAAGCAACAGCATCTGACTGGCAAGTGATCTTGGTTGGTTATTTCTCAGTGAATTTGCAGTGATTCATTCATAAAATGACAATATAATCTGACGGTTTGAAAAAAACAACTCCTAAGAACGCAGCCAATAAGATGTTATGTCCTGCCAGTTTGTGTTTCCCGCCAGCTTGACTGTCTTTCTCACACCCCTCTCCTCGGATGAGTTCACTAGTGTGGCTCGTTTATGGAAGCCTTTCCCAGCTTTGTTCATATTGGGTACAACGCCCAATCAGAACGCAGCTCAAGGAGCGCTTCATTACCATCACGGCCCCATGTTAGGACTACAGCTCTCAAAAAGACACTAGATGGGGACTAAAAGGTGGACGGAAGCAGAGCAACAAGGGAAACTGCCTGGGGCATGGCTGGCTGAAGTCAACAGGTCTTTTGTCATAGGCTAGACAGTGGTCTATCCTGAATAGGCAAAGTGTCATAGGCTAGACGGTGGTTTATCCTGAATAGGCAAAGTGTCATAGGCTAGACGGTGGTTTATCCTGAAACGTAGAGTGTGACCTACTTGCATATGAATGACATGACTTTTCACCCGCCAAATCTTGTAATTGGAAAATGCTCCGCAGGAATGACTTTTCCCCGCCTACTTTTTTTATCTTAACTCTCATTAGCCTGCTGTAACGGTGAGCGTTTCGTGAAATCTAGGACCCAAAGACTGCTGTATTTGTTGCATGTGATTGAATACACAAACATTTATAGATTAAAGTAAAATTTGATTGGGTAATAAGGTGAATGAAAACGAAAACCTATATTTCAGGTGAAAATGTCATATCATTCATATATATGCAAGTAGGTCATGCTCTACATTTCAGAATAAACCATCATCTAGCCTATGACACGTCCATTATCTAGCCTATGACACTTTGCCTATTCAGGATGGGTAAGGGCCCTGATGTAGTTGTTAGAAAAATTATCATATGCTGAAGATGAGAGAACAGACCATAGAGAAAGGACAAATTTGCATGATTCTGGATGTACTCACTTGGACTATGAAGAAGAATTTCACAATGAATCTGAAAATAAACAAAACAAATTATGGTGATTAACAATGCAAGGTATCTTCCTTGAATGAGATCTTGTCTGTCTGTCAACCCTCGAGATTCTTTTTTTAATATCCATAAATATGAACACACTTTCAACTTTTAAACCCGGAGAGTGACAGAGGCTGACATATCTAATAACAAATAAATAACAAGCATCTATGTGTGAGTCAGACGGAGCTGCATGAGAATAATGGCGATGTACTCACGGCAGGTTGGAGTGAGGGTAATTGTCCCACAAGGAGTTGATGTTGGTGATGTAGGATTCCTGAAATACACAAAAAGAAAAAATTCCCATGAGAACGAATGAATGAACGAATGAATGAATGAATGAATGAGTGAATGAGGTTTAAAGGCCTATCAGCCCTTGTAGGACATGAAAATCACTAGAGTTGGTTAACTTTTAAGAGTTCAGCAAAAGCTGGTCAAGGAATGACTGCCCTGGTCATTCGTCTCTTACGAATCAAGTGGCAAGATGACAGCACAGAACTGCAATACCTACAGTCAGGGTCTTTTCCCAAGACAATGAAGTCTGTCCATCCTTCCTTCCTTCCATCCATCCATCCATCTGTCCATCCATCCATCCTTCCATCCCTCTCTCCATCCCTCAATCATACACCCTTCCATGCATCCATCCACCCACCCATCCATCCATCCATCCATCCACCCATCCATCCATCCACCCATCCATCCATCCATCCACCCACCCACCCATCCATCCACCCACCCACCCATTCATCCATCTATCCATCCATCCATTCATCAATCCATCCATCCATCCACCCATCCATCCACCCATCCATTCATCCACCCACCCATCCACCCACCCACCCATTCATCCATCTATCCACCCATCCATTCATCCAGCTAGCTAGGAGGACTGGTAGAAGTTTCAATCTAAAGCCCATTGAACATGAGCTAATTCCACTTATTCCACACTTACGCTCTCTCCAAGACACTCGTGTGTAGTGCTCACTGCTTGCCACGCGTGTGTAGTGCTCACTGCTTGCCACTCGTGTGTAGTGCTCACTGCTTGCCACTCGTGTGTAGAGCTCACTGCTTGCCACTCGTGTGTAGAGCTCACTGCTTGCCACGCGTGTGTAGTGCTCACTGCTTGCCACTCGTGTGTAGTGTGTAGTGCTCACTGCTTGCCACTCGTGTGTAGTGCTCACTGCTTGCCACGCGTGTGTAGTGCCCACTGCTTGCCACTCGTGTGTAGTGTGTAGTGCTCACTGCTTGCCACTCGTGTGTAGTGCTCACTGCTTGCCACTCGTGTGTAGAGCTCACTGCTTGCCACTCGTGTGTAGAGCTCACTGCTTGCCACGCGTGTGTAGTGCTCACTGCTTGCCACTCGTGTGTAGTGTGTAGTGCTCACTGCTTGCCACGCGTGTGTAGTGCTCACTGCTTGCCACTCGTGTGTAGTGCTCACTGCTTGCCACGCGTGTGTAGTGCTCACTGCTTGCCACTCGTGTGTAGTGCCCACTGCTTGCCACGCGTGTGTAGTGCTCACTGCTTGCCACTCGTGTGTAGTGCTCACTGCTTGCCACTCGTGTGTAATGCTCACTGCTTGCCACGCGTGTGTAATGCTCACTGCTTGCCACGCGTGTGTAGTGCTCACTGCTTGCCACGCGTGTGTAGTGCTCACTGCTTGCCACGCGTGTGTAATGCTCACAGCTTGCCACTCGTGTGTAGAGCTCACTGCTTGCCACTTGTGTGTAGTGCTCACTGCTTGCCACTCGTGTGTAGTGCTCACTGCTTGCCACTCGTGTGTAGAGCTCACTGCTTGCCACTCGTGTGTAGTGCTCACTGCTTGCCACTCGTGTGTAGTGCTCACTGCTTGCCACGCGTGTGTAATGCTCACAGCTTGCCACTCGTGTGTAGTGCTCACTGCTTGCCACTCGTGTGTAGAGCTCACTGCTTGCCACGCGTGTGTAGCGCTCACTGCTTGCAACGCGTGTGTAGTGCTCACTGCTTGCCACGCGTGTGTAGTGCTCACTGCTTGCCACTCGTGTGTAGTGCTCACTGCTTGCCACGCGTGTGTAGCGCTCACTGCTTGCCACTCGTGTGTAGCGCTCACTGCTTGCAACGCGTGTGTAGTGCTCACTGCTTGCCACGCGTGTGTAGTGCTCACTGCTTGCCACGCGTGTGTAGTGCTCACTGCTTGCCACGCGTGTGTAGCGCTCACTGCTTGCCACTCGTGTGTAGTGCTCACTGCTTGCCACGCGTGTGTAGTGCTCACTGCTTGCCACGCGTGTGTAGCGCTCACTGCTTGCCACTCGTGTGTAGTGCTCACTGCTTGCCACGCGTGTGTAGTGCTCACTGCTTGCCACGCGTGTGTAGTGCTCACTGCTTGCCACGCGTGTGTAATGCTCACAGCTTGCCACTCGTGTGTAGAGCTCACTGCTTGCCACTCGTGTGTAGTGCCCACTGCTTGCCACTCGTGTGTAGCGCTCACTGCTTGCCACGCGTGTGTAATGCTCACAGCTTGCCACTCGTGTGTAGAGCTCACTGCTTGCCACTCGTGTGTAGTGCCCACTGCTTGCCACTCGTGTGTAGCGCTCACTGCTTGCCACGCGTGTGTAATGCTCACAGCTTGCCACTCGTGTGTAGTGCCCACTGCTTGCCACGCGTGTGTAGTGCCCACTGCTTGCCACTCGTGTGTAGTGCTCACTGCTTGCCACGCGTGTGTAGTGCCCCCTGCTTGCCACTCGTGTGTAGAGCCCACTGCTTGCCACGCGTGTGTAGTGCCCACTGCTTGCCACTCGTGTGTAGTGCCCACTGCTTGCCACTCGTGTGTAGTGCCCACTGCTTGCCACTCGTGTGTAGAGCCCACTGCTTGCCACGCGTGTGTAATGCTCACAGCTTGCCACTCGTGTGTAGAGCTCACTGCTTGCCACTCGTGTGTAGTGCCCACTGCTTGCCACTCGTGTGTAGCGCTCACTGCTTGCCACGCGTGTGTAATGCTCACAGCTTGCCACTCGTGTGTAGTGCCCACTGCTTGCCACGCGTGTGTAGCGCTCACTGCTTGCCACGCGTGTGTAATGCTCACAGCTTGCCACTCGTGTGTAGTGCCCACTGCTTGCCACGCGTGTGTAGTGCTCACTGCTTGCCACTCGTGTGTAGCGCTCACTGCTTGCCACGCGTGTGTAATGCTCACAGCTTGCCACGCGTGTGTAATGCTCACAGCTTGCCACTCGTGTGTAGAGCTCACTGCTTGCCACTCGTGTGTAGTGCCCACTGCTTGCCACTCGTGTGTAGCGCTCACTGCTTGCCACGCGTGTGTAATGCTCACAGCTTGCCACTCGTGTGTAGAGCTCACTGCTTGCCACTCGTGTGTAGTGCCCACTGCTTGCCACTCGTGTGTAGCGCTCACTGCTTGCCACGCGTGTGTAATGCTCACAGCTTGCCACTCGTGTGTAGTGCCCACTGCTTGCCACGCGTGTGTAGTGCCCACTGCTTGCCACTCGTGTGTAGTGCCCACTGCTTGCCACTCGTGTGTAGTGCCCCCTGCTTGCCACTCGTGTGTAGCGCTCACTGCTTGCCACGCGTGTGTAATGCTCACTGCTTGCCACTCGTGTGTAGTGCCCACTGCTTGCCACTCGTGTGTAGAGCTCACTGCTTGCCACGCGTGTGTAGTGCTCACTGCTTGCCACTCGTGTGTAGTGCTCACTGCTTGCCACTCGTGTGTAGTGCTCACTGCTTGCCACTCGTGTGTAGAGCTCACTGCTTGCCACGCGTGTGTAGTGCTCACTGCTTGCCACTCGTGTGTAGAGCTCACTGCTTGCCACTCGTGTGTAGAGCTCACTGCTTGCCACGCGTGTGTAGTGCTCACTGCTTGCCACTCGTGTGTAGTGCTCACTGCTTGCCACTCGTGTGTAGTGCTCACTGCTTGCCACTCGTGTGTAGTGCTCACTGCTTGCCACTCGTGTGTAGAGCTCACTGCTTGCCACGCGTGTGTAGTGCTCACTGCTTGCCACTCGTGTGTAGAGCTCACTGCTTGCCACTCGTGTGTAGAGCTCACTGCTTGCCACGCGTGTGTAGTGCTCACTGCTTGCCACTCGTGTGTAGAGCTCACTGCTTGCCACGCGTGTGTAGTGCTCACTGCTTGCCACTCGTGTGTAGTGCTCACTGCTTGCCACTCGTGTGTAGTGCTCACTGCTTGCCACGCGTGTGTAGTGCTCACTGCTTGCCACTCGTGTGTAGAGCTCACTGCTTGCCACGCGTGTGTAGTGCTCACTGCTTGCCACTCGTGTGTAGTGCTCACTGCTTGCCACTCGTGTGTAGTGCTCACTGCTTGCCACTCGTGTGTAGTGTGTAGTGCTCACTGCTTGCCACTTGTGTGTAGTGCTCACTGCTTGCCACGCGTGTGTAGTGCTCACTGCTTGCCACGCGTGTGTAGTGCTCACTGCTTGCCACTCGTGTGTAGTGCCCACTGCTTGCCACTCGTGTGTAGCGCTCACTGCTTGCCACGCGTGTGTAGTGCTCACTGCTTGCCACTCGTGTGTAGTGCTCACTGCTTGCCACTCGTGTGTAGTGTGTAGTGCTCACTGCTTGCCACTTGTGTGTAGTGCTCACTGCTTGCCACGCGTGTGTAGTGCTCACTGCTTGCCACGCGTGTGTAGTGCTCACTGCTTGCCACGCGTGTGTAGAGCTCACTGCTTGCCACGCGTGTGTAGTGCTCACTGCTTGCCACGCGTGTGTAGTGCTCACTGCTTGCCACGCGTGTGTAGTGCTCACTGCTTGCCACGCGTGTGTAGAGCTCACTGCTTGCCACGCGTGTGTAGTGCTCACTGCTTGCCACGCGTGTGTAGTGCTCACTGCTTGCCACGCGTGTGTAGTGCTCACTGCTTGCCACGCGTGTGTAGTGCTCACTGCTTGCCACTTGTGCAGCCCAGATGCAGACATGGCCTGAGCCCCACTGAGATTGGGGAGTTTTGTACAGCAAGGGAATGAAGGAATATTTCGACCATGGAACATTCTGGAGATGCTGGCATCGTGGAAGTGTGTACAGGCTAGCCTGCTGATGGTGCCAGTGACTGCAGCAAGTGTCAGTTGTTCACCACTCTGTGAGCAACACGTGAAGCTGCATATGCTGTGGCTGTAAGGTACCACTCCAATATGGCGTGAGTTCTAGGTTATCTATGTATTCATTTAATCTCATCTTTTCTATCGTATCTTATCTAAACTACCTATCTACCTACCTATCTACTGATCCATCGATCCATCTATGTATCTTTCCATGTATGTGTGTATGTATCAGGGGTGTTCAAAATTATTTCGGCTTACTAGCCCGCCGGGCTAGTTGGACACAAAAGTTACTAGCCTGCAACTTTTTTACCAGCCCGCCTTCCAAACACAAATAATGAAAAACTGAATGCAGTTTCTACACACACCAACTCAACATGGCTTTATTGAAGATGATATGCTATGTATTTTGCACAGCTTGAAATCAACAAAGCATAGTCCAACTTTAAAACCTGGCTAGAAAACTGAAAAATAAATGAACCAATAAAACATCAAAATTTGTTATTCATAGCAACAACAAAGGATTATATTCAGAACTGACTTTAACCATAAATTCAGATTAACAAAACAAAATTCACCCTAGAATCTCACCAGGTAGGAGACTATAAACTCTACAATACTGAGTGGTCATAAAAAACAATCCAGCTGACTAGAATACAAGAATACCTTGTATTGTAAACAAGTAAACATTAACCAACTCAAAGCTGATTAGGAAACTTCACAAAACAGAGGGTATTCTGGAATTAAATGACAATAAACTGTAAAGAACTTAGTAGTAATCAAAAACAATCCAGCTTACTAGAAAACAGTAGAGCCATGTAAGCAATTAAACATGAACCGACTCAAAATTGAGTAGGAAACTCCACAAGCTGAAACATATGGCATTCTGGTATAGAATGGAATGGCACAACTATCAATTATCATGCAACTTGAGAATATTATTAGTTTTGACTGTTCATGAAACCTGATGCTCTCCAGTTTGAAGTTGTCAGAACCAACAACAAACGGTGCTTTCTTGATTGTTCCATATCTGATGCAGTGGGTGCAGAACATTAGGTTCTTCGCCGAGTCGAAAAAAAAGCCAGTCTCTTTTTTCCCCACCTTCGTTGAAGTGCCATTTTTCCTTGAACAGTAGACATCTTTTTTCTTTGTATTCTTTGTCCTTCTTCTTCTTTTCTTCATCGGTTTTCTGGGGGTGGTTTATTCGCGTCGCTAGAACGCACGACGAACGCATCCATCGGGCACGAGTTGAGGACGCTGATATCTATTTTTAGCTCGTTGCGAGCGACGCGGGACCATTCGAGGCTTAACGCGAGATGAAGCGAGAAAATAAATATGGCAGATGCAGCGGCAGACAATATGACTGTTGCTATCCAGTCACGGACAATTGCAAATAGAATCGAAGTGCTCCAATTTTTTTACTCGCCCATAGGGCGAGTGACTGCAGTTTTAACTAGCCCGACGCAATTTTAACTCGCCTCAGGCGAGCGGGCAAGTGAGTTTGAACACCCCTGATGTATGTATGTATGTATGTGTTTATGTATGTGTTTATGTATGTATGTATGTATGTATGTATGCGTCCATCCATCCATCCATCCATCATGTCCTACAGGGTTGGTATTCTTCTTTGGCCAAGACTCATGCAAAGGACAGGCTCATGTTTCATGTGCAATATCAGTCATCAGCTTCCATACTTTAATCAGAATGTTATCCCTCAAAACATATTTTTGCAATTTTCAATAAATAAAATGGGGGAGGGGGATGGGTGATGGTGCATGCTAATCCCCTCACGAGGCCTGGCATCATGAACACCAGGCAGGATGTGGCCAGGGAAGTACAAGAAAATCCCATGATTAACGATACCATGATGCGGATATTGCATGCAGTATTTCATCCCTCTCAGAAATAAAGTTTACAGCAAGAAAGTATGCGTCACTGTTACTGCCCCACTCATCAGGGGCAGACAGACAACTTCACTTGCCCCTAAGCAAAATCCACTGGACTGAAAAATGTTTGCCCCACCACAGTAATCACACCAGTCAAATAAATACCAGTGTCTCTGACTTTGAAAATATGTTTAGCATTGAGCATGTACACAATAAGTTTCATTATGAGGGTCGGGCAAACTAAACCGGCAGTCTGAGACTGCCAGCACAGCCATGTCATTGTGCATGGACAGTTTTCAAGGCACCGTGTTCTTTGGTTCTAAAATAAACCAGAAGAAAATTTGTTTGCCCGGTTCTGGCAAGTGTGCATTGACTTTTCCTTGCCTGAGGAGAAAATTTGTTTGCCCGGTTCTGGCAAGTGTGGATTGACTTTTCCTTGCCTGAGGGGAACATTTGGTTGCCCTGGGCAGTGGCTTGTGTCAGACATTGCACATGCTCTACGAAGGGGTCATGGGTCACTCACCCTGAAGATGATGTCAGCGCCCCAAATGGCCGATGCAATGTAGAAGAGCATCAGTTGTCCAGATTCGTTGAACTTGCTGTGTTTCACCTTGGACAGGTGCATCTTTCGGTTGATTTTCTGTAGAGCACATCAACAGAAGCAAGTTAAGTTGTTAAAATCTAAAAATCAGAAGAATCAACCCTTACCATGGCCTCATTGTTAGGACTGATTGCATAACCCACTCTGAGGTGAAAAGTTCATGACCTCCACCCCCAGCCACTTGTATGGCATGCAGAAACCCTTCCTCCATAGAGCGAAAGCAAACAATCTGCTTCAAAACAATCACAACAGGGAGAAAATAAGACAACCTTTGCCCCCCATCACTCAGACATTTGCCCTGACTGGCGGGCTTGGCCCAGACCAGACCACGCAGCTTATGCTGGACTACTGGGGTAAGGGTCAAACGTGGAATCAAGTGAGATGACTGATTAGTGAAAGATAGATGGATAGATAGATGGATGAAGTTTTACGGCCTATCAGCCTTCGTAAGCCATGTACAGCCATTAAGCACGAACATCACAAGAAGTATGTGCAATTCAAGTCACGATGTCCCCATTTATTTGCCTCTTACGAATCGCGTAGGGAGATGCAGTGGGTCTTTCAGTTGAAGAAATGAGAATGTGTACCTAGAAAAATAATTCTTGGAGAGTGACCACTCGATGAAATGTATTTAGTGGAAGTTTGGAAGGAGAAGTGATTAGTAAACCAGAGAGGATGAGACTTGCTAACAGAGAAAGTCTGAGTACTCATGAAAGTTCAACTGGAAGCCAACAACTACTCAACCCCCCTCACATTGCTCCCTCCACTGCCAAATCTGAGACACATAGCACTCTACTGAGGTGTATTGAAAGCTGTTGAAAAATGCAGCCATAAACAGCTTCCTGCAACGATCACTGGGGATTTCCATTGTCGGACCTGCACACACCTCTTGCACACGTTTGGACCACTGCAGTGTTGTCCTCCCTGGAGCGTAAGCACAGTTGATTTCCCTATGCGAGTCCACTTGTCTAATAAAAATAGTTGCCTGGTAATGACACGTGGGAACTGCATTAAAGGTGCATGTGCACCTGTTAGCTGGCAATGTGCACAGTGGAGAGTACTGTGAGGGGTCAACTCTATACGTACAAGCAAGGGAGAAAGTGAAAACAGTTCTTGCCACACTGAAATAGTGAGAAAAGGGAAACAAAGAGATTCAGACCCTGACAGCCTGTCACCGAAAATACACCAAACCACTGATTTCTTCAAGAAGCCAAATCATCTGACTTGGTTTGATACAGTCGTGCAAAGAAGGAAGAAGGAGCGGAGAAGAGCTGAGACAAGTCCTCTGCCAAGTCAGAAACTCACATCCAGTCCATACTCCTGAAAGACGGCGTGGATGACAATGCAGATGAGCAGGTAGAAGAAGATGGCAGACAGGTCTTTCATGCCATAGGTGTAGAATCCCACTTGTGGTTGTCCAGATGTGTCTGGAATGGACAATACAGGTACTGTTACATAAGAAATGACACATGTCAATACAACATAATTGCACATAGTAGTTTTAAATCAAGACTGCCTCATATTCCCACAAACACACACACACACACACACACACAAACACACACACACACACACACACACACACACACACACACACACACACACACACACACACACTCACACTCCATTACAATTTTCATCCTCACTCACAGCAAGAACACAGTGACTAGGCAGTCTTTGCTCAAGGCTTTTCCCTGGCATCTGAGGACGCATGCATGACTCAAGACTACACCATTTAGTCTGGCCTAAATGCCTAGGTTAGTCCAAAACTGCACAAGCCGAGTCAACAGTACAGACTTTCAACTGCAACCCCTTGTCAACCAGTGCAGGTGTAGGATAGGTCTAGACTTCAGCCCAGGCAAAACAATACATCCTGGTGTGATACAAGTGGCCCCTGATTTCAGACATGAAGTCTGATCACTGTTTAGCTTTATCTGTGTCTACATACGGCACGCACTATGCAAGGTTAAGTTTTGAGTCATATATCAAGTGACAAGAAGGGCAAAGCCCATACGACTCACATGCTTGACCTTGACCTTTATATGACCTTGACCTTCAGGTGACCTTCAAGGTCAAGGTCAAACAACTAAACCTACCAATGACATCATACACAAAGAAATGCTTTACACATTTTCCTACCAAATTACATGTGACCTTGACCCAAGGTCATCCAAGGTCATGCAACACAAAGCTGTTAATTCAATACATAGGAAGCACAATGGTGCTTATTGGCACTTTCTACCATGAGATATGGTCACTTTTAGTGGTTCACTACCCCATTTTGGTCACATTTCATAAGGGTCAAAGTGACCTTGACCTTGATGATATGTGACCAAATGTATCTCATGATGAAAGTATAACATGTGCCCCACATAATTATTAAGTTTGAAACAGTTATCTTCCATAGTTCAGGGTCAGGGTCACTTCAAAATATGTATACAATCCAACTTTGAAGAGCTCCTGTGACCTTGACCTTGAAGCAAGGTCAACCAAACTGGTATCAAAAGATAGGGATTACTTTGCCCTATATACCATATATAGGTCAGGTATCCAATCTCAAAAACTTCAGAGAAAATTGAAAAAATGCGAAAAATGACTGTTTTTTAGACAACATTTATGGCCCCTGCGACCTTGACCTTGAAGCAAGGACAAGTCACTATGTATGTTTTTTGAGGCCTTGTCATCATACACCATCATGCCACATTTGGTATTGATAGACTTAATAGTCTCCGAGAAAAATCCAACGTTAAAGTTTTCGGACGCCCAGACGCTCGGACGAAAAGGGTGAGTACATAGACTCACTTTTGCTTCGCATGAGTCAAAAATGTTAGTTGAGGTTTTGTTCTGACACACATCTTTATTCTAGATTTTCAGTCTGACTATTGCTTGTCATTTGAAGTGTTTACTTTTTTTAAAAAGTCTGCATCTTAACCCTTGGAGTACTGTGATAACCACAAAAAGCACCCTCAAGAGTTCGCTGGCATTGATGGCTGACCATTTCTGAAATGTGCTGAGCTCTCACTGAATTTTCAAGCTGAGGCACTCCAAGGGTTAAGTCTTAATCACAACATCTTTATCTTTGAACAGCCTCAATCTTAACTTTGACAGATGATCAGCTATCAGAACTACCACACACAGGAAACATCCATCACTAAATTTAGCTAAAAGTTCAGAGCAATGAAATTTGTGAAGAAAATGTGATGGAGGAGTTCAACCCTTTGGTATGCAGCTATGAGGTGCTATGGGAGTGGCAACAAGAGGCAGAGTGCAATAGCATGGGACACTGTCACAAAGAAGACATTTTTATAGTTTTTTTTTTCCTACAGAGCAATTGTTACATCTTGCACAAATCCTACATCTCTCAAAACAACTATTATGAAAAATACACACACTCCACTGGAATTGTCCTAAAAAACTTTTTTTTTTTTTAATAGACAAAAAAGCAGGAAACATTAGCTATATGTATGCTAACAAACACTCCCAGATCAACTTTTGAATCAAACTGTTGGAACATCAACAGCAGGTGTACTGATGGACACTGTCTACCTCAGAAAAAACTCACCCACCCGCCACCCTCACAGGGCTCAAGCCCTGAAAATGATAGTCAGAAAGCATGACATGACCTCAGATAGGCACAAAGCCAGGCACTTCTCAGTCTTTGTCACAACTTTTGACCATGCTCTATCATCATTATACAGGGATTGGAGAGCTTACCGTTGACAGTGATGTTGTGCGACATTGCCACAAAGACTGGAGAGCTTACCGTTGACAGTGATGTTGTGCGACATTGCCACAAAGACTGGAGAGCTTACCGTTGACAGTGATGTTGTGCGACATTGCCACAAAGATTGGAGAGCTTACCGTTGACAGTGATGTTGTGCGACATTGCCACAAAGATTGGAGAGCTTACCGTTGACAGTGATGTTGTGCGACATTGCCACAAAGATTGGAGAGCTTATCGTTGACAGTGATGTTGTGCGACATTGCCACAAAGATTGGAGAGCTTACCATTGACAGTGACGTTATGCGACATTGCCACAAAGATTGGAGAGCTTACCGTTGACAGTGATGTTGTGCGACATTGCAACAAAGACTGGAGAGCTTACCGTTGACAGTGATGTTGTGCGACATTGCCACAAAGATTGGAGAGCTTACCGTTGACAGTGATGTTGCGCAACATTGCCACAAAGATTGGAGAGCTTACCGTTGACAGTGACGTTATGCGACATTGCGACAAAGATTGGAGAGCTTACCGTTGACAGTGATGTTGTGCGACATTGCCACAAAGATTGGAGAGCTTACCGTTGACAGTGATGTTGTGCGACATTGCAACAAAGATTGGAGAGCTTACAGTTGACAGTGATGTTGTGCGACATTGCCACAAAGACTGGAGAGCTTACCGTTGACAGTGGTGTTGTGCGACATTGCAACAAAGACTGGAGAGCTTACCGTTGACAGTGGTGTTGTGCGACATTGCCACAAAGACTAGAGAGCTTACATT
Organism: Theodoxus fluviatilis; assembly: GCA_034096865.1. NCBI lineage: Eukaryota > Metazoa > Mollusca > Gastropoda > Cycloneritida > Neritidae > Theodoxus > Theodoxus fluviatilis. The sequence continues at coordinate 2,409 of JAWQFJ010017092.1, read as the reverse complement.
TGACAGTGATGTTGTGCGACACTGCCACAAAGACTGGAGAGCTTACCGTTGACAGTGATGTTGTGCGACATTGCCACAAAGATTGGAGAGCTTACCGTTGACAGTGATGTTGTGCGACATTGCCACAAAGACTGGAGAGCTTACAGTTGACAGTGATGTTGTGCGACATTGCCACAAAGATTGGAGAGCTTACCGTTGACAGTGATGTTGTGCGACATTGCCACAAAGACTGGAGAGCTTACCGTTGACAGTGATGTTGTGCGACATTGCCACAAAGACTGGAGAGCTTACCGTTGACAGTGATGTTGTGCGACATTGCCACAAAGACTGGAGAGCTTACCGTTGACAGTGATGTTGTGCGACATTGCCACAAAGACCGAGGCAACAGGAGAGGTAGCCTGAAAGAGAATGAAAAAATTCCCAAATTTGTTATATGGGTTTTCTCATTTGTACTACAGCCTGTTAAGGCATGCACACATGCATGTATGCACACATACATGGATGCACACATGTACACACACATATGCACATACTATACATGATTATGTATGAAAAGACTTGCATGTAATCATACAGAGACCCATATGGACAGACATGCAACTGTACATACACATCTCATATCACACAAACATGCATCACATTTAACACATTACCATAACACCTAGACAGAAGTACAAATTACAGATAGTTTGACACAGATGGTACAATCTGTGCATGGCAGAGTGTGAGAGTGTGAGGGTGTGTTGTAGGGGTGGTGGTGGTGGTTGGGATGGGGTGTGGGGGCAAGATGGAATAAAGTATATGGTCTATCAGCCTTTGTAGACTATGTAAGATTGGTGACCAAGAAAATCTCAAGAGATGGTTTTAGTAGGAGGAAGTAAAATACCGATTTCCCTAGTTTTCGCCTTTTAAAACATATGGAGATGTGAGTCCATTCCTGTCCCCAACCCACATGGGAAGGGAGTGGAGAGGCAGAAAAGTGAGGGGGAGGAAGCGAAGACAGCTAGATAAATTACGAGACCTGGTAATTTACCTAACCCAAACACAAGGAAATAAATAGAACAGACAGTTCAAAACCACTCTAAGACTTGAAACATCAAGGCGAAAGAAATGTGTACAACTGATATTTCATCCAGTGACAATACTTCAAATGCCCGCAATCGCTAGTGACTGATCATTTCCAGGAACATGAATTCTCCGATCACCATCTGCTCTGCGACACTTCCAACTGGTAAGCCACGTGTACGCTCTCACTGCGTGCAGCGTGTCATGTTCTTTTTCCATCTGCAGCAGTTCACTGCAACTAAGGTAAGCAAGAATCATATTACGTGGTACTGAAAAGAATAAAAAGTGTTATGCGACTACGTTCATGCCAAAGATATAGGCGCCTCTACGGAAGAGATAATGAAAGCAACACCGACAGGAGAATGAAACCAAGCCAAGCCAAGGCAGGCTCAAGCAGACGGCTCGACTCGGTGCAAGATCGTTTTCAAAGTTTCCCATCTCAACGGTCCCTTTTTGAGTTCGTTATTGAGCAGAGCACATCCTCTCCGATCGTTTATACAGGTCGTTCCATTAAAATACCGATCAAGTGCAATTCAAGCATGTGAAACGAGTTACATATGGAATAACAGCGCTACGTCAAAACGCCGGTGCCGCCTCCACCTCCCCATGCGGCACGCAACAAATTACCTGAAACATCAATCCGATGACAAAAACCATGGCCACGCATGAGACGATGTCAGCGTGATTCTGGATGAGGAATTCATGGCTGAAGATCGGTGGATTCTTGGAACTCTTCGAGCGTCGAGGTGCCATCGCCGCAGACTTGACAGAACGCTGATGTGGCCAGCCGCAAGAAAGGAAGTGGGTTGGGCTCACTTTGCCAACAAGCTCCGTGCCCGGATCTAACGCTAACTGTCATTGGTCAAAATTGTGGTGCCTGTAACCTTGTTTTTGCCCCAATTTCCGCGCTAATTGAAGGTCTCAGTGAGAACTCGTTAGGGTCTGGCATTATGTGAAACACCAAGGTTATTGTACTTTACAAAATATATGTCATCTGTAGCCAGAAATGAGTCAGAAAGTAAGCGCTTGTAGAAGTATGTGTTTTTGAACCAATGAAAGATATCGACATATTCTGTGTTTAGTTGTAGGGGTTTCACGTGAATAGAATAGAATAGAATTCTTCGGCTTGCTTAGGCGTCCAGGGCCTATCGCCGATTCTGGTAGTTCTCTGGCTGTATTTTTATTGTTCTTATGGATAAAGAAAAAAATAGAGAGAAAAAAAAGGCCTAATTGCTGTGCATCATCTGCGCCAGTGGTTCCTCCAGCTTGAACATATATCCTTGTAGATGCTTGTCCACTCTGTTCTTGAACGAGTTCAGGCTCGGTGCCTCAACTACGCTGTTC